>CAJVPZ010000532.1:0-18750 GCA_910592135.1 Racocetra fulgida | reverse complement strand
AATATCTTTCCAATTACGCGATCCCTGTTGTAGCTGACTGGCCTGGTCAATATTTCATTCGTAAGGCAATTGCACAACGACTTCTTCTCAATAACGAAAGCATTCCCCAGTTTGTTCTATCATTCTTGCCTGTTATGGGGCCGCTTCATGTATCCTTAAATGCTCGTGAACTCGTTTATTTAAAAAATTCATTTTTATTTAATGATCTTTATAAGGGAATATTTGGAGAAAAGAAAAAACTTGGTAAGAAACCGCGACCATGGAGAATTAATTTAATTCTCTATCTCATGCATATGGGATGGTCTAACATTGCTGATACGGTTTATTCAAAATTTGGTCGCGTGTGTAAAAATATCGAATTTTTATATCTAACCGATTTGCTGAGTAATTTAGTTCCCCTAGTTCTCGATGTTTATGCCGTACACCATCGAGAAGGAAATTGGCAGGCTTATGAGAAAGCATGCATGTGTTGCTGGAGCGACCTTTTCCTCCGATTTGACCGAAAGAACTATAAGCGTGCACCCTTAATATTTTTTTTTGATGTTTTTTACTGAATGGAAATTGGTCATCCAATTATTAATATAATTACTAATCATTTGGCTTCTCTTAGCAATTCTCTCGTTGAAATTGTACACAGTATTATCCGAAGGCGTACTACTAAGTTTCTTACGAGTCAACAATTACAAAAAGAGATACACACGATCTTCTGGCAACGATACGATAATAATTTTCAGCAAACTTTCGAACGTTCCGTAAAGTATCCATATACGCCGAAACAGTTAGATTTACTGTCTCAAAAATGTTTTATCTGGCTTTTAGAAATATTCGCAAAGGTTTATCGAAATCGTCATCAGCATTCTACTATTTAATCCTCAGTTGATAGCATAAACACATATGTTCTGCCTTCGTTGAGTTATGAGGTGACAGATCATCACCTCCCAAGGGGTTTTGTTAATTCTAAAAAACCCGATACATCCATTTTATGCAATTCGATATACTGTGACAAAACCTTTGATTTGTATAATGGCATTGTTTTGGCGTGTGGGCATGGTTATCACAATGATTGCTTACAAAAATCTCATTTTAAATATTTTATATGTTTAGGTTATCTTCAAGACGAGATTCAAAGAAATGTTAACACGTTAAGATCAAGTATGACTAATAAATTAGTCGAAAGTGAATTGTTTGAGAGAAATGATAATACGGATGATGATGATTTAGATGAAGCACACGAAATAATGGATAATTTAATTGCAACTGGTGATTTATTAAAATATGTGAAATTGACATTTTTAAATCTATAAAAATTATAATAAACTTTATATTATGTATATATAAAATAAAAGTAAATGGGCTTGGCAATTATTTTATTATATAATTTGATTAAATTTATATCTAATTCGTTAATAATTTTAATTATAGCCTTAAAAATTAAAAAAATTTTAATTACTGAATTATTACGTATATAAATTATTTATATTAGTCTACTTAAATATGCATGGTGTAGATCATTTCACGGCTTGTGTAACATCGACGGTTCCTCCTGTTCGATGTGATAGATGTAAATCTAAAAATAGATCATATTTGATTGGCTAATAAGTACGTGCTAATTTACAGAAAATTTTAATTAAATAAACGCGTTCTAATTCATCAGCGTGCATTTATTTCAATCCCAATTTTTCATTTTTTTTTTATGAGAGTTATAAGCATATTTTTTATTATTAGTGTTCTAACTCATTAGCGTGATTTGTCATCCCACTTTTTTTTCTGGTCTTTTTCGCTTTTTTTTTCTTTTAAACATATAACTAAAGAAAATGAACGTGTCGCAAAGGAACTTTTCAAGGGGAGTATTTTTTGAATATCGACGAAAAAATTTTTTGAAAGACATATGAACAAAACTTTAGGTATTTTTTTTCGAAATATTCAAGAAAGATTATTCATAGTATATTAGATCCTAAACAAATATTAAAGTTCCTTTCGTGGTTCATCAGAAGCTCTCTGACAAGCCTCTCTGTAAGCGAAGTCGTCTCTATAAGCGAAGGTTCCTCCGTCCTATGTAGACTTTAACATAATGAAACGAATATTAAAGTTTCTTTCGTGGTTTATCAGAAGTTCTCGACAAGCCTGAAGGCTCCTCCATAAGCAAAAGCTCTATAAGCGAAGGCCCCTCCATAAGTGAAGGCCTCTTCATAAGCAAAAGCCTCTCCATTCCGTGTAGACGTTAACGTGATGAAACAAATGTTGAAGTTTCTTTCGTAGGTTATTAGAAGCTCTTCGACAAGCCTCTCTGTAAGCGAAGACCCTCTGTAAGCCCCTCTGTAAGCGAAGGCCCCTCTGTAAGCGAAAGTCCCTTTATCCCGAGTAGACATTAACATGATGCGTGGTTGACATGCGGGTTGAGTGAGATCGAAGAGGTGGCGGTGTCCTTAGTATGTAAATTTCCTCGTTAAAAAACTCTTGATAATCGCTCCACGTATTTATCACTTGTAATGAAACGTCTTTTATTAATTTTGTTATTTTATTTTATTATTTAAGCAGTTATGTAGAGTTTCATTTTTTTAAAGTAAAATGAAGAATTTTAGTTTTATTTCTTTATATCGATGAGGTTCGAGCGATGATTCAGGATGATAAAGGAACGAAGACAATGTGAGAAGAATAGAATCGAAACGAATTCTTTCGAATTAAAATTAAAAAAGATTGAAATGGAAAAGAATAAAATTAGTTAAAGCATAAAAAGAATTCTGAAATCGCTGGAAAACAGTTAACTTGAAAAAATCTAACTAGTGAATTATAAAGAAATGTAAAAATCCAAAAATCTTATGAAATAAAGTTTTTACATTTGTTTCTGTTCAATATTAAATATCGCTATTATAAATGTATTATATTAAATAAACATTATTAAAGACAAAGCTTTTTTTGTTTGTATCAATCTGGTGCAAAGCAATTCTGTGGCGGGTAAATATGTTAATCATAGAAGTATTAGAATCGAATCGATTTCGTGACTATTAATAACGATGTGCACATATTGAATTAATTGAATATTTTATGATTTTGCAAATTACCAAGTTTATTGTATGGTGACTATAAAAAAATATTAAAGGTTTGATCGCGTGTTATTTGACCAATTGACATTTAAAAATGCTTGGGTAATTAATGTAAATTTTGATTAACCAATAATAAAAAACAATTAGGAATGGGCAATTATACGATACAGTTAATAAAAATGGTATAATAACCGTATAATTATAGTAAATTAATATAATATTGTATAATTGGTATAATTTTTTTTTTATTTTTTGATCTGCAAAATTTACAAAAGTTTGCAAAATAAACCGATTAATTCTTTAGTCGATTAGTTGCAACTAATCGATTAGATGGTGCCTAAAAATTTCAATCGATTAGTTGTCAACTAACCAACTAATCGGTTTTTTTAACTTTCGATTTGTAACACTAAATATTTTAGCGTTAATGTAAAAAAGTTAACCAATAGAAATCTAGATGAAATTTTGAGCGAACATATAACAAATCCATATGTACTTTCTAGGTATTATATATGAGTTATTATAAGGTAATTTTTATACGGTAATTATACGGTAAAATAACCTGGTATTTATACCAAAATTTATTATACCGTATAATTTCCATCCTACAAAAAATACTACCCAATTAGTTCAACCCGGTTTAACTTAGATATTAACAGACTTTCAATTATATATAAATCTATTTGGCTTTTGAATTATGAAATCATAAACTCACCCACTGGTAAAATCCTGAACAACCCGCTATTAAAATACAAACGCATCCACCGTTTAAGTCACGAAGATGCTACTGTTAAATCACGGATCATTGAAATCATGAGCCCACCTACTGTCGAAGTCACGAATCTACATCGCCAAAATGCTGAGCACCTACCATTTGAAGTTGCAAATCTAAAACCCTGAACCCACACACTATTGAAATCATTAATCCATATACTATTCAAATAGTGAGCCCGCTGCTGAATCATGAATTCACCCACTGTTAAAATTACGAATCTGTTCACCATTCAAATTATGAACTATGAATCCACACACTGTTGAAAGTATGAACATACTTCTAAATCACGAACTCACCAACTATCGAATTATCGAAATTATTAACCCACTTATTACTTAAATCATGAACCCACGCACTATTGTGAAATCACTAACTTACCCATGAATCCTCCTATTTTCGAAGTTTCCTTAAACTAATTACATATGAATTCATAGAAATGATGAGCCTACTTATTATAAAAATCATGAATTACGAACTACCCACCCACTATAATCATGCATCCATTCATTTATTAAGAATCCGAACTATCCAGGTAGGTTAGAAATATCACAGTATTATGATCGTCGACCGTTTTCAACCCGCCTGAAAAAGTCAAATAAGGTATAATAGAGCAACAAATATGATGTAACGGTAAACGCCTTGATTTCCGAACTATGCTGAAGAATTTGAATGAATCATGACATTTTTTTGCCACTACGAATTTATTTGAACAACCTCTTTGTCTAGTGATGGGCGATTACCTACTAATGAGATTAAATTAATAGCAATTACTTATGAAAATAGATAACAAATTCAATTAATTTTATATTTGCATCAGTAATAAACGATTAAGTGGACATAGTAATGCAAACAAATCACTTCGCACGAACTAATTTATTTAAATTATGAAAACTTTGGGTTATTGATTACAGTGCAAAATTTATTTTTGCACATACCGATACGTATGATTATCTGGTAATTATGTAATTAGGATTATATAAATTTTTCAATTACATATTATAAGCTATAATTAGCGTTATATAATTTTTCAAATAATCTTATTATAAAAATTTTTAATACATACGGTGAGATAATTATAATAAAAAAGCTATATAACTGATAAGACAAAAATATTACACGCTAACTTAGCAATGATAAACCTATATAACGACTCTGGATATAACGAACTCTGGATATAACGAACTTAAAATTTTGAAATTTCATAACAGTTCGGTATAAAAAGTTGCATGGGTTCTTAAGAAAATATAATAATTTCCCTATAACGAACTTTTTTTTCTTCCAGAATCTTCAGTTCGTTATTAAAAGAGTTGACTGTATATTATTTTTTATATACTAAATTTTAGGTAAGATAATTATAATAAAAAAGTTAAATAACTGATAAGACAAAAATATTACACGCTAACTTAGTAATGATTTAAGAAAATCATGCTAAAAGTTGACTTGGCCAAAGTCAAAAAAAAAAAATAAAATAAAAAATAAAATTGGATATAGCCTAATCTAGCTAACTCCAATAATTGTTTTTTATGTTGAGTGATAACATTAAATACTGAAAGTAAAAAAGCCCCATGTGAGTTGAAACTTAGATAGTATGTTTTCTACTTTCCATTTTAAGTTTATTAGCTTGTTCAATCATCTGTTTTCCAATGATAGGTTCTGCTTTTTGATAATATAGTCCCTTCTGCACAATTTTCCCCAATTTTTCCAACGCAAAAGGATTGTACTGCCTCGCCGATTTTCTCAAATATTCCATCGCGGTCTTGTACCTATCACCCTCAAATGGAACGGGAGTATTTAACAAAGTTAACGCATACCAATATTGGGCTTCCGGATGTTGTAATTCAGATGCTTTTTTGAGGTACATCATGCCTTTTTTTCCATCATTTTTTACACCAAAACCTTTAATGTAATAAAACCCCAGCCAGAAATTTGCATTTGGATCATTTTGTTGTGAATCATAACAATTTTGAAATATATCCAATGCATCTTTATATTTCTTATGTTTATGGAAATCAATACCTCTTTCTATGTCTTTATATGAGATTGAATATTGACTAGATCGAATGTGGCTATTACGTCTTAAAATTCCATAATTTGATAGATCTATATGATCAGTGCTATCAAAATCGTCATTAGCATCTTTCCCAGAAGAATTTATTAATTTATTCAGATGCTCTAGGATCGATTTCATAGTATCACGTGAAGAAGGATCTTGAGACCACGATTTTTTAATAATTTTTTGGTATTCACCATCTTCTGATGTAAGTTCAGGACGGTTTCCGTCAAGTATTGTGCGTTTGATTTCTTCCTCCGAGGATAAGGTAACGAAGGGTAGTTGTCGATACTCGATCGCCCACATAACTAGAGCGAAACTTTTAACATGGAAATCATTATTATCATTTTACATGAATTAAGATGTTTTAAATTCAATCAAAATTATAAAATTACCTGTATATTTCGCTAGCCTTAGTGTATGCTTCACCGCGAATTCTTTCTGGTGAACTCCACCTAAAATAAATAAATAAATAAAGTTAATATACAAGAATAAGAAGTATGTGTATTTTCGAATAAAGATAAAAAAATTACGTTAACATATCAATCGGTATAGATGATGTTGATGTCGAAGATTCTTTAGGAATTTGGAAATTATACAGTTTAGGACGTAAATATTTATCCAGCAATATATTAGAACTAATTATAAATTTAAAGACTTAGTAAGAATCAACATTATGATATGCAATCAACATTTAATTACGTATATACTAACGTTCTGATATCACCATGTAAAATATTTTTTTCATGGCAATAATCCAACGCATTGGCAATTCCGCGCGCAATTAATAATTTATTATCTGACGTTAAATTAGAATCTTCAGGTTTATCAATAAGGTAAGATTGCAAGTTATATTCAACCCAATGTGTAATTACGGAGATGCCATTGGATCGATGACAGTACCCGTAGCTTTGAAGTAAAAAAAAATTTTTTTTTTATAATTATTTCAAAATAAAGGTAATGTAATAAATTTAAATTTAAACATACAATTTAAGAATATTTAGACATTCAAGTTCTTGCATATATTTAATTTCTTTTTTCAATTCGTCATCATCACAATTATCAACAGTCTTTTCAGCAACTCTGGTATATTTTCGATAAATTCGTTGAGATATATGCTTTTTACTTCCTATAACTATCTCACCCTCCGAAAGATCATTTTCATTGATCTTAAATTTATCATCAAATCGTCTTCTTGAAATCGAAAGAAATTTGACAAAGGAAAAAGTTTTACTTCTAATTAGATTCCAACCACCTTGTTTAGATTTCCAATGCTTGATTGCTACCCTCAATTTATTAATTGCATCGTTTATTTCATCTATTAAGTGATCGATCCTTTCATGAATCTATTTATTAAATGATTTTGTCAAAAATTATAAGTGACATTCATAACAAAGGCCCAATAGAAAAAGGGAGATATATTCTTAGATTCTGAATTTCACAACACAGATCGATGTAATTTGAACACAAATTGAGTTCGGCTAAAAACAACACTTTTTCTATTGAACATGGCCATATATCAAAATTAGCATCATATAAATATTACGCACCTCAAGCGTATGCGTACTATCAATTAAAAGATTGATATTCCAAAGACGATCTACAAAATATTGAAAATCAGGGGACTCCTCAATAAATTTTTTAAATCTAAGATTTGCTTTATTCTCATCATTTTCAAGTTCGCAAGACTGATCATTTGTTTCTTTAGAACGAGAACTTTTAGATAACAATTTTTGAATTTCTTCTAACATATCTTCACCATATTTGGTTACTTCCAATCCTTTTGCAGATATATCTTCATGTTTTAAATCTTTGAACACTTGGTTTGCAACTTTAAGACTACTTTTTGCGATTGATAAATCTTTACATGTTGATAGCAAGTCATTACTACTACATCGTTTATTTGAAGAAGTTGAAGTAGCATCAGTTGGAAATGGAGGAGGTTTTATATTTATGGGTGATGCTACATATGAATCACTATCTTGTTTATAAGACATTTTATATTTCAATAGACCTGGAAAAACAAAAAGGACTAAGTCAATTTATTATCTTAAAGATACAATTAGATTTCGAAGCAAATGTCAGAATTTCAGCATTTAAATATTCATTGGAAACTTAATCACTTATTTAAATCAAGTGAACACAAATTGAGTGAGAATATGCATGCATAACCAATCCAAATTGAATAATATAAAGACTTTTTTAACATCAAAGTTATTGAAGACACCATAAGTGGTATATTCTGCGCGTAGGTGCAGAAATATTTGTCAAAAATCGGGATGACATTATTATTTTTAATACGGCATTGATACTGTCAGATTCTAAGAATAGGTAAATTAAAGCAATATTCTTGTACAACTTACCGATGGTTAAGAAAATAAAATCGATGGTCTGCCTCGTGAAATTAATGATAAATCTCTACGTACGTACGTACGTGGTGTAATAACGATAAAGACCTCACATAATTCGCATAATTCGGAGTTTTCTGCACGCATAATCTGGCCATGGCCGGCTTTATAATCCTGGACAATCTATAACTATCCACTAACGTGGAAAACACTGATTTAAAGTTAACTTTTCAGGGTAAACAACGTGCATATAATCGTTATCCTTATTGAAGCTAATAAAATTAGAAATTAGGCGTATTATTAATGCAATAGATCTCAAAGTGAGGGGCCTCAGAAAGTAACGGTACACAAAAAAATTATGCAATGCATATCATATTACGTATTCATTTGCGTAAGGGTAAATTTACATATATGAAATTTGTTTTTTATGAACCGTGATATGCTTTCTGAGCCCACTTTACGTACGTACGTACGTACGTATGTACATAAGACGCAGGATGCAATTCTGCCACAGGACAACTTGGAAATTGAACAAATCATATTTACTTAAAACTATATTCCCTTTGTAGCCTATTTGGAATAAGATGGACTACTGTATACGTATGTCGTACGTACGTACGTTGGAATAGAATTATTATATATATCAGATATATTTAAATAAACATACAGTAGGTTGTACGTACCAGAATTCTAAAATGTCCTGAGTCGTTAAAGAATTTCAATTCAACTTATCGGGTTTGTTTTGGAACTTAAGTCTCTCTAAGATAGAGTTTATTCATAACTAAAGGTGCAGGTGAAACTCCGTAAATTGCCGTAACTATCGCCGTAACTTGACATAACATAAAGTTACGGTATAACTCATTGTAGTTATTACAGAGATAGTTACGACAGGTTACGGAAGTTCCACCTGCACTTCTATTTATAATAATTAAATCTAAATGCATTGCATGAATTTTTACATCTATGATTAGTTACATTCATTTTTGTACATTTACAATGATTTTTGTTACACGCGTTTTTGCAATTGCATTTATTACTTACTTGTAAAGAGGATTGCATACTTCTCAAACCCTCATAAGCATTGAAGGAATACTAAGTAATTCATTAACAATTCATTAACATTATACGTAATTCTAATAATGCCGGTGTCATTCTCCGAAACTTGTTGTGTTTGTATTTTCCGGAATCAATGTCTTTACGTGTTATGAAGGTTTTACATCGACTACCGTAAAGGGTCATATAAAAGATCTCCCTATATATCAGATCCCCCATGAATTAGACCCGGGCGCGAATTACAGGATCTACATTAATCAAGCTTGGTTTTTTTCAAATATCTAGACTACCTGCCATAAATGCAAAATGTGCATACTCTTCAAAGTTTTTTTATTAATGATATAAACTCAGCCGTATACTAGACCCGGGTCTATTGTAGGTTTTAAAATTGGTGTAATGTAAGAGACCCGGGTCTTGTATATGACCCTTTACGGTATTAGCCGGTTAACAATTCTTTGAATTCTTTGAGGTTAAAGTGGATAATCTTGGGGTAGAGTGCGTTGCAAAGAAAATTAAATAAAAGAAAACAATAAAAAAAAATTGCATTTTTCTTGACAATTTATCATGCAGTTATATGTTATGATTGATTTACCGCACCCTAATGACGCGTGTCGTATTTCCAATCAAAATCTTGTAACAGACGCAAGTTTTGATTGGTCAATTGAAGTATTCACCGTCCCTGATTCCAGGCGATTGACCAATCAAAAGTCACCGGAAATCACTGCTGCACTGGACACACTGGAACTTTCATTCTAGTGATAAAAAATCTCCATCCGGTTTAAGTCCAATGATCTTCAAGCAACATTTTAAAATTTTCAAAATATCATCCAAATTCCAAATCCCCAAATATATATAATAAAATTCGTTTGTAAGTTTACTATGTTTTATTTGAACGTAAAATTACTGCAAGTAGCATGACGAAAGTTTTATTTCATTGGCTAAACCTGTGATGCTAACCGTTCTGCCACTCTGATTGGTCAGATCATATTGATTGGATTTGAAAAAATTAACAAGCCAAATTCGAAGTGTCACCTTATATCGATATGCCTTGCCATGAATTCTTAGTTAAAGTTCAAACAAGTTTTCAAGTTTGTTCAATCTTAAAATTACACTTGAATAGCCAGTTTTTAAATCAGTCGTTTTCGAACCATTATAATCTGGCGATCGAACCTCTAATACTTTCGCTATGCCATTTGAAAATAAAGTTCATTGTTAATTTGATTTTTTCGAAAGTTAAAAATTGATATTAAACTTTAAATTACGTACCACAGTATTGAACGAATCGGAATTGCATTAAGTGTAGATAGTAGTCTCAAAAACTTGGGTGTTTCGCAAAAAAAATTATAGACTTTTACTATTAAAGCTATTTAATAGAAAGTATTTTGTTTCACTCATTTTATGATGTTTCGCTTGCGAAAAGTTCTCTATATTATTAACTATTTCTGGATTAGTACAACATTTGATTTGATAATCTAAAACCATTTCTTTCGTTATAAGGTTTTACAATTTTTATTAACCGACAGATTTCATTTCGAAAATTTATTAAATTACATGCGCCGAAATAATTTAAAAACAACTATTTTTCTAAAAAAGTAATCTACATTAACAAAAAAACTAATTTTTAATTTGTTTTGTAAAGTCATAATAATTTAAATTCGTTGGCCTTGTAGGGATTCATTGATCTTGATCGGTCTTGCGTATTATATAGCCTATATACCGGTATAAACAAAAAAAAAGATAAATAATTACTTCAAATTGAAAAAAACCAAACAAGAACGTTCACAGTAGCTGTGGTTACTAAGATCTTCCTGTTGTTTGATTTTATGCATCCGCTTGCCACCTACAACGATTAATAACCGATTTCCGTCCACCCGACCCTCTTAAGAAGTAATTACCTTAATCAGTCCTGCAAACATAAAACCAAAATATTAACCGAAATAGTAACCCCTAAAACCATTGGAAGAAAAAATAAACATTCACAACAAGCCGTTCACCGGTAACTGTCACAAGTTGCGACCAAATGTCTTCAATCTCCAGTTAAAAAGTCACGAAAAGATACATACAATTTAATCAGCAACTTTTTAGTTATTATACACTCCCTCACATTGATTACATCGGAATTTTATAAGTTACAAAATGTCGATTATTTTTTTTTTTACAAGTTTTTATGACAGCAATTTTTTTTTATTTATAATAAATTAAAAAACTATAATTTACAAGTATTGTTACACCTGAAAACCTACCTCTTATAAGTTCGGTATAACTAATTTATTTTAGCTACGGATATATTAGACGGTTGATAACAAATATTGTGTTTATGCAAGTAAAGTATAAGATTTATTGCAGCTACGCTTTAAGAGGATTATGTGATTTGCAGTTATGTAAAAGGCAAACGGCTAAATATATGTGAAGATATAAGTAGTCGAGAAATCGTTGGACTGGAAAATATTATATCTATTGATTATACTAAATCTATTCTATAGGATAATTATGCGTAGTCCAATATAATTAATACATATAATAGGACTATTACCAGTGAAGTAAATAGTAGAATAGAATTAGTAGAAAATATAAAAATGGTAGAAATCGTAAAAATAGTAGAAATAGTAGAAATAGTAGGAATTGAAGGAATTGTAGGTTTCTTGGCACTTGTAATATGTTACGAATTACATGTAGCATAAATCATGTGATATTATTCGTGACTTTGCGAAGTTTTAGGTCTAACAATATTAATACCACATAGGGCATCCGTTAGCATTAATTACAGCACAAATATGATGAGGCATACTTTCAACAAGATTTTTAAAAATCAATCCATCAAGATTAACCCATTCCTTCTGCAGCAAATTGAATAGCTCTGACTTACTGCTTGGTGAAGGAATATGCTTATGAACCCAACGCTCTAATTCATCTCAAAAGTGTTCAATAGGATTGAGGTTAGGCTGTACGAAGGCCAAAGAAGTTAATTGATATTATTTTTTTCAAACCAATCTGTGGTGAAAGTTAAAGCATGAATTTTCGATCTATATCATAATTGTCTTTTGGTTTTCTTCAAGCATATATATGATCATTCTTTCCAAATACTTTAAACTATATTCATCACTCCAAACAACATTTTTCTACCTTTATTCCAATATTCTTGATCTTCAGCCTACTTCAAATAATACAAGTGAGAAGAGAAGTATATTATTAACCAGATGTAATTTACTAATAAACCCACCAGAAAAGCGAACTTTTTCTTTCACCTTTTCGCAAATATGTTTGTGATAATGATTGATAAAACAATCTAAACATTTATGATACATCACTTTGTATATATCTGAAGATCCTGCACAGTGTTTTTATTAAGGTTTTTTACTTAGGGGATATATAAAAAATATAATAAAGTAAATGCATAAAAGAAAAAAGCAAAATGATAATAAATTTTACTAAATTTTTGGATTGATCACTTTTTTTGTAGAAAAGTATACTTTTATTGATTTGAAGTAATTATATCATTCGTATAATTGGTACCAATCAGATCTCATCAAAACAATAAAAAAAAATCACATCAATTAGATTGATTTATCAAAAAAATTTTAGATAGTTTGAAGAATCGTGAACCCATTTACATTATATTTTATATAATCACATTAATAACATTTATGTAACATTGTATAATTGATATAAATGGGTTCATGATTGTTTATATGTTCCAAAATTCTTGAATAAAATTAGAGGTTAGGTTATTATATAGTAAAATCAGTCAAAAAAACTTTTTGTTAAAACACTAAAGCTTGTTTCTAACCTTTGTTTTGAATTTTCCTATTGTGTGAAATCTGATTCGTAGTTCAAATAATATGCACTACAGTTGTGTTACAAAACTGACATGCTGTAATTTTATAGAAAAAATTGATCAATTGTCTAGATAACTTATTTATATGGTTTAAAGTACTTTTTGAGAATATGACATTTCACTAACAAAATTTACTGCAAACATCATTAATAGCTTTAGAAGAATGTTGTCCTTCACAATGCAAAAGAATTTCAAAAAAATCCCAAAACTGAAAAACTTAGAAAATAAAGTATTCTAACTGTTTAAATCTATTTTTATTTAAAACTACCTGAATATATAAATGACTTTTTTATCACTAACTATTTAATTTAAATAGGAATAATATTATACTAGAAAGTGATCTGGGTTTAATACTTGAATATGTTCTGTTCTTGTAACTTGTTTGGGGTTTGTTAATCATAATTAGCATTGAGTTATAGATTGTATACTTGATTAATAAGTTCGAGTTTAATCATAATAAATACCACTTTTACTCCACTTTACAAATATTTAGTATTTTTAAATATATGATTCTTTCATATATTTAATAATTTATAAATTTTCTTCATATGAAATTTTTCGTTTTTAGCTATTAGTATATAGTAATTATTAATCATCACAAGTAGATCTATAAAAATTGATCAATCAGACAAAAAAGATATAAGTGAAGCAAAATTATATACCGTATAGTGCTGCATATAATACCTTCTGGAATAGTATCTCTTTTCTTTTGACAAACAATTTGTGGTCCAATTTCCATAATTAATGGTATGATCTTTTCATTGGGTTTATTAATCAGTAGCAATTATTTGTATTATCATCTTCCTATCTCCCAATATTTGGGGGAATTGCTTAACCTAGATCAGTTTTCTTGAATAATATCCAGGGTACTATATGCAACTCTAGACAATAATCTAGTATAATTATGCTAAATCACATAATTTCTGTGTCTCTGATGTGCCATCTTTAAGTGATAAAAATCTATTATCCGAATAATATGGCTTGGTGCTGCAAAAAGGGGTTGGATTAATAAAATTATACAATATAATTTTTTTAAAATTTGTAATTTCTTATGATTTATTATAAAATTCAACATAAAAATTGATTTTTCTAAGATCTTTTTTTTTGTCAATTTGCTTCTTTTTGCAGTATTAGCCCATATATATTCAAAGAAGTTAGAGGAGTTAATTTAGATAAGACTTTCAAAAATAGGTAAAGAAAATATAAAATCGCTAGGAATTAAAAAGGTAAACCAAATATTTTGATGTAAAAGATTCAGTTAAAATTTTGATATTCTTAAAAAACCAGATTGATCTTTAAAGCATATTTAGGTTTATTGATCATGAGTCTATAGATACAAATTTAATAGTTTAGGTTTTTTTTTTTAGTAATAAAAACTACTTTTGCCTTATTCTATTTACTATAGAGTTGTTAATAAATGTTCTAATCTATAATAAAACCAGCATTAACAAATAAAACAATAGAACAAAAAAGCTCAATTTTTTGTCTTTATATAAAAAAATTTTTTATTAATAATTTGCAATTATTTAAATATATATTGTTAGAGCATTTATAAAGTAATAAATTTAAAATATTTTATTTAATTAGTAAATTTAATACTTAAAATTTACAATAAAAAAATACAAAAATGAATAGAATTAGAAGCCAATAGAAAAAATATATAAATATTATAACCCTAAATAAAACATATAAACTACTCTGAAGCACTTCAGAAATAGGTTATATATTTTATAATAGTCTAAAAGGGATCAAGTAAAGTTCAGAACATGGGAAAAAAATTAGGCATATTACATATAGTATGTCTCTAAGCTAAGGCATACACTTTATGTCTATAGACAAGCTCTTTTTAAATCATATAATTAATATATAGTTTACAACTACTTAAAAATCTCACATATTGATTTAATATCTACAGTTCTAGTTTTATTTAAACTTTTTTTTTTTTTTTTTCAACTTTGGCAATCTTGCCAATGATCTTTTATTAAGATTGTCTTGTTACAGGCGTGATAAAATACTTTAAGCTTAATATTTAGACCTGACATCCTGTAGTTACTTTTAAGAGCACTTTCAAGCAACCTGCTATACTAGGCAGATAAATCTACAAGAGACATATCATAGTAAATCTGAAGACCACCTATCCTAGAAAGCTATATCAGACCATCGCCCTACAATAGGATATTGCCAATCTGATAACATCTTCTCATAGGGAAGTGAAAAAAAGAAAAAAATACTAACACTAATACTAATACTAAAAAGAGGGAAAGGGTAAGAACGAAAGAAAAAAAAATCTGATAGTTACAATTATAAGTCTGTGTCGGTTTAACAAAATTACATATTATAAGATAAAGAAGCTCTGTATCTAACTCTATTCTAATAATATATCTAATCCACCCTAGAAAAAAAAAGAAAAAATAGTAGATTTAAACTAGACTAGACAGAGTAGTTAAAAAAAAATATTAATAGTCTTAGAATATTGTTTAAATGGTTTCTTTCGGTCGAGACACGTTGTCTAATTGTGTTATCCTTCAGATATATTCGGTTGCTTAATCCAGACACCCATCAATTCGTGTTTACTAAAAGTAAACAACTCGTTTTAGAAGGCCAACCCGTTTTGGGTTAGGTAACAATACCGACTGTTTTGGAGATTTACATATCGATCTTTTGGAGAGTGTAAGCTGAGACGCCCACTTTTTGACAAAATTTTCTCAAAAAAAGTGGTGGGCCAATGAAACTTTGTGGGTTCTTCTTTGTAAGTTTTATGGTTGTATAGGTACTATCTCTAGTTTTTTTAATATACTTAACATCGACCTAGTCATTCTGTGTTTCCAGAATACTCTTCTAGTTTGGATACTGAATATAATAAAGGAGTCCACCTAGCAGAGAAGTTTGATCTCTACAAAAACTGTACAAAGTAGTCCGCTTCTCAGTTTTACACTCTTGGTACTTCATCGACAACACACCTATTTGTGTAGGACTAAATATATTATTACCCTTTGATGTCTTCTATAATGCTAACTGTAGTTCAGATTTTTGGAATTGTTGACCAGAAGATTGTCAGAAAAAGTTGTTTTTGGAATTTTTGTTTTATTTAAACTTATTAGCTACTTAAAATAACTTGAATATTATATAATAAGAGTATACTATTTGACTTGAGGCATGCCTATAGGCAGGATACTATCATTTTACTATTAATCACTTTACTAACATCTTAGTTTACTAACAATTAATTTATTAACAAGTTCATTTTACTAACAATTAATTCACTGACAATTAATTTATTGACAATTAATTCACTGACAAGGTTTTTTATAAATTACACTAACTTTAATTCTAATTCTAGTCTGACTTTAATAACAATGACTAGAATTACTTTGTTTATGAATAAACTATTAGTGAAATAAACTGTCAGTGAAATGAACTTATCAGTAAATGAGTTTTAGTAAACTAAGCTGTTAGTAAAGTAATTATTAATAAAATAAGTACTATTTATGGGCATACTCCATTAAGGTGTGTGATACATTATGTAAATTAAAACTATTTATAAAAATCAAATATCAGAGATTTCATGTAACTAATAATCACTGATTATTTATTTAATTTATTATATACAAAAAAATATTAATATATTGATTAAAAAATTTTATCTTTTACTACATATGCAGATTACCGCAGGTCCCTAAATCGGCATAATCACGTGACACTTGCCTATAAATACTAATAACGATAAAAATTTTTTTTAATACCTTATTACTTTGACGATTCGACAAGTGATTTCTTATTCGCAAACTCTACCAAGTCGGGCCACACCATATGACGCTCTATATAGAAAACAAGCCTAAGGCTTGTTCACGTCTTATATACTAAAAAAGCCTGAAATTTACGTCAAATGGAAGAAAAGTATGAGCTTACTAATTCTAATTCTGTGAACAAGAATTGCGTTATTGTTAATAATAAGTTCTAACTATTGATCTTTCAGGTTCTCTGGAAGGAGTATATGGTCTTATTTATTCCTCTAGTTCTCCAGAAAAATATGTGCTTCCATGTGTCGCTGGTTCTACAGAAGGCAAATATGTGTCTAACGTTCCTGGTTCTTCAGCAGAAGAATATGCGTTTATTAGTGCTAGTTCCTCAGAAGAAGAATACGTGTCTAACATAGCTAGTTCTCCAGTAGAAGAATATGTACTTAACTTAGCTGGTTCTTCAGTAGGAGAATATATGTCTAATGTCGCTAGTTTTTCAGATAAAGAAAATGTGTTTACTATTACCAGTTATCTAGAAGGAGAATATATGTTTAATGTTGCTAGTTCTTTAGAAGAAGACATGTCTGTTGTCACGGGTTTTTTAGGAGAATATGTGTTTACTGCTGCCGGTTCTTCAGAATATGTGTCTGCTGCTGTTGGTTCTCCAGAAGAAGAATACGTGTCCGACATTGCTGGTTCTTTAGAAGAATCTTCTACCACTGGTTTTCCAGATGAAAAATATGTGTCTAATGCTTCCGGTCTACCAGAAGAATCCTCACCATCCTCTATGATGGAAACAGGTATATTTTATCTTATCATTTGAAGCGATATTTATGCTTCATAGCACTATATTTATAACTATATATTCTTTATTAGAGAATCATACATTCCTTACTCGAGAAAATGAACATTCCGCTTTATACTCTGAAAAAAGATTTACATTATGGGAAATCTGTGAAAATTTTATTAATGATTGGGCTAAAAGATGTGGTTTTTATTTAATTAAGGATCAAGTTACTTGTGAGGATGGTATTATTCGCCGACGAACTTATTTATGCAATCACAGTAGGTCATATGAATCTACTTCGGAGAAAGATACTAGTATACAAAAAATGCGATGCCAATTTTTGATTAATGTATCTTGTCCTAAGACCAACAATCCTGATAAGACTATAATTGTTAATAAAATAGTTAACGAACATAATCATATATTGAATTGTGATGCAATTGAATTTAGGGATGAAAAAAAATTTACAGACAAGATGATTGAAAATGTGAAATTTATGACTGTGTGTTGTAAATTTGGTGCGACAGTACAAAGAAAGTTTCTTGAAGGAAAATATCTTTCACAACAAATTTATTCGAATGATCTCTATGCTGTTATCCAAAAATTTAAGCCTACTAACAAATTTTTATTTGATGATGCATCGAGAATTTTTAACTGGCTTGATCAAAAAAAAAGTGATGATACACGCTGGGTTATAGCTAGAGGTTGGGATGATGAAAATTGTTTAACTCACCTATTGTAGATGACACCAGCACAAGTTGAATATTGAATTAAGTATTCAGACTGTGTACTCAATAATGTTACATATAAAACTAATAAATATGGCATGGCGTTGTCGTTATTTGTTGGTTTTGATAATGACCGTCATAACGTTTTACTTGCACAAGCACTTTTAATTGATGAAAGTTATGAATCTCACAAATGGGTGTTTCTTAAGATTATTGAAGCAACCAAGGTTCAACCTAAAGTAATATTAACAGATACAGATCTGGCCGTTGATGCGGCTATTCGACAAGTTTTTGATTCATCATATTCGATTCATTGTGCCTTTCATATAACCCAGAACCTATATAAAAACCTAAAAAAAACTTTAGATAAAAATTATCAAAAGTTCCTTACAG
>CAJVPZ010000531.1:0-18769 GCA_910592135.1 Racocetra fulgida | reverse complement strand
AACAGAAAGCAGAAGGCCTATTTTATACAAAGTGATTATATATTATATATTAAGGTTATATATAAAGCAGACCAATCTGCTAAAGCCCAAAAAAGAAAAATAGCTCTATATATGAACTTTCATCAGATGCTTGATAAAACAGATTAATTTTCTTTTTTTAGAAAACTGCTACATCTTTTTAGTTGTTGATTCAAGTAGAAGATACTTTTGTTAATAAATATTATACTTCTTTGATCATGAAAAGCATTTTTTGATGCTTCTTTTCAAGCAAAAGCTTTGAGAGCTTTCTGTAATAGTGGCCTTCACCTTTACAAAGATGCTGTTGAATAGTGCAGATGTAAATATCAATGTTCTGTTTTATTAGTTCACGATAGATTTCTAAGGCTATAATATCTTTGTTTTCTTTTTCCAGCTCTAAAATCTATTTGTCTTGTTTTTGGGTATAGCTCTTTTATAGTCCAACCTTTATTTATCACTTAGATTTTTGCTTCTTGCTACTTTTTTATCTAATGACATACAAAACTTTTATTACAGTAAACTTGCTTTGCTGTTTTACAAATTGGAAACTTAAAGCCTTTTAAATAAATGTTTAAAAAAATGATTTCATATTATTTATATAAAGTGAAAGATATTTTTTTGACTGAAACTTTATATATGATTGAAGCAGATATTTTTACTATAAATTCTATCTGAAGAACATTAGTATAATCTGTATATACAATGTACTATATATAAATAAAATTAGGGTGTGGTAACTTAGTGAAGTAGTGAAGTTATTGCACCTCCAGGTGGCAGGACAAGAGTTTGAATTCTACTAGTAACGAAATTCAAATTTAAAGAATGTGTTATAGCAGACTATGTGTAATCTGATGGATCATCAGATCTGTAGCCTTAGTCATACCAGCTTGTACTAGAAGAACATGGAACAATAGTGTGATGCAAGAGTTATACAAAACCTGAGTGAAACGTTTATATAAATCCAAGGGCTAAAGCACACGGAATCCCACTTGGCAAGACTGAGTAGAAAAGTAGCACAGATCTTTAACAGTATTACGTAAAAGATGATCAGCGGTGATCAAAAACTGACAGTAAACTGGACAAAGACCAGGTGTTTGGCAAGACACTAATACCAACCAGGCTGCAAGTATACGGGAAGTGGTCCTGTATAAATGAAGAAAAAAGATTCAATCAGAATACTAAGGAACGCCCACTAGTCTCTCTCTGGGCTATCTGAATTGGGAGTTTGGGATACTGTTGGTGAAAAAAAGTCAGTGTTAGTCCATAAAGTATAAGCTTAGGTCTGAGTGAACTTTGCAAAGACAAGAAGTAGATAACAGTAGCAGAAAGATATCGCAAGTACTTGGTCTTGGCCTAGGCGTAAGTTACCAAAAAATCTAGGAGATACATGTATGGAACATGGACTGCTCTAGTAGGTTTACTACAAGGATAAATTAGTTCTAAGGGGCCTTAGCGGTAGTTTTTCTTTAGGAAGAATATCCAAAAGTGCTAAGTTGATCAGAGAGTTTAATTGGATAACTCAAGTAATAGTGGGTTATAGATACGGCATCTAGTGTAATATTTAGTAATAGGGAACTACTTAATTAGATACTCAAAAGGTATAGATATGGCTAGAATGTATTCTTGTTAATGTAACAAAATCAGGGGTAGTTCTGTGGCTGCCTTGGCATTCGCAACTGAAGTTAATAAATGTGTCAGACCCTCAAGTGGTTACCCTAACATTAAAAAAATATATATATATAAATAAAATTTTATATACCTGTACGTAATCTAATGAAAGCTAGAGGTACAAAAATACTTTACTTTGTTAGGCACTATATTTATACATCCTTATATACTCTATTACTCTTTTATTTTTATATTTTAAAACTTTAAATAATTAAATTCACTAAATATTCTACATATTAACTTCTTTATATTAATCTACATATAGCTAATTATTTTTCTTATACCTTATAATATTTATAATTAAATATACAAATATCCTATAGTTTAGTTGTTTCTTTAAATTTATTTAATTAAATACTCTACTTACTCTTCATTTATTTTCTTCTTTTCATATTGCCTAAAGAAGTTTCAACTATTGGGCTTTTTTTTTCCCTTTTATAACTAATAGTAGCTAGACTTAATTAAGAGGTAATTTGCTATACTTAGATGGTTATACAAAATATAATAGATAGTTAGAATTTATTATCATCTTAATACAAATTTATAACTTATCTTATTATATATATAGCAAATTCAAAAAAAAAGGGTTTCCTTCTTATTAACTTCTCTTTTGTTAAAGCTTTTGTTTTTGTTAAATGAGTTCAGCTTTTCTTTTAGCTTCTTATCTTGTTTTTTTTTATATTAACTTTGTATTTCTTTTTTTTCTAAGATTAAGATTAGCTAGTTATCTTCTTTTTTCTTAATTCTGTTGATTATTAAGTTTCTTTTAACATCACAATCAAAATCTACCTTTATTTGGAAGTTACTATTTTTAAATTTCTCTTCAACTTACTTGATATATTTGTTTTCACTAAGGATTCTTTTAATGTAACTAGCCTTTTCTTCTGCTAAGTTCTCTAGAAGATTATATATTAACATACAGTTAGACCCCCCTAAATGCACCCCCTCTAAATGCAATACCTCTCTAAATGCACGTCTTCTTTTGGGCCCAACTAATATTACATATATAGATTTTTACTTTCCTAAATGCAACATCTCTCTAAATACACATGCTAGAGCTGGTCTTGACGACATGTATTTAGAGAGGTCTGATTATATTTGCTAGGAATAATTGTCTTTTCTTATATATTCTATTCTCTGGTAACCAGATATTTTGTTATAAAATAGCTATAAATACTTGTTATTTATTTTTTTTATTTGGATATTAATTATATAAAGTTCATTATTTTTATGTCTTTTTTGTTGTTATATACTATAGACTTCTAAAATTAAGCACCCTTTTTTTGCATCTAATGCTAGCTAAGATTATCATAATGCAGGTCAAAATTAGTTTAGTGCAGGCTAGGGATGCTTATTTTCGAAGGGTGCTTACTTTTGGAATTATATAGTAATTATATCTCTTAGGATGCTATTAATTGATAATTCTTTGTCTTTTTTAAGTTTTTTTCTTTTGTTATTATACTTTTTCTATTACTCTCCCTTTCTAAACCTTTTATAGAGTTGCTATTCTAAGCACTTGTTTGAGATTTCTTGTATTGCAGCTTGAAATTCTTTCTTTGTATAACTATTTTACAATTGTTAATGCTTTGATTTGATGCTTAAATCTTGCATTTGTTTGATTATTTAATTTATATCTTTATTTGTTTTTGTTTCTTTCTTAGATAATATTCTTTTTTTCAGTTCTTTTCTATTCTTTCTATTTTGTTTTCTTCTTTTTTAATCTTTTCTTTACTTATATTTGTGATGTATTCTATTGATAACAGATTGTTTCTTGCTATTTTGGCTTCTACTACCTATTGTTTAATTGTCTTTTTGTAAATAATTTTCTGTTTTTTTAAATGTATTCTAAATTTAACTATATAGTATATTTCAAATGCTGTAATTTTGTTTGATTCTTATACTATAAAATTTTTAAACAGTTTGTCTATATTGTCTAATTTAAATAAAGTAGATATATAAAGAATTTATACTGTTATAGAATGAGTTTTAGTATTAGTTTTAATATTAGTATTATTATTATTTATTATTATTATTATTATTATTTTTTCTTTTGATAATTCTGTTTATTTTATTATAAGAACAGATATTCATTCTTATAAATAAAAAAATCTATATCTATAATATTTTAGCTAAAATATAAACTCACTCATAATTTTATTTTATAGATAGCGTAACATCTACTTGCAGTTAAGCAAACCATTAAACTACAATATTTTATTCAGATACAACTTGCTTAGCAATACTTAACCTTCTCCAGAACTTAGAACTCACTTCAGATGCTCTCTAAACTCTTCAGCTGGCTGTTGCATACTCATCAAGATTTCTGTCCTATAATAGAATGCTGCAAAATTGATGACACTTTCTCATAGAGAAGAAAAAAAAGAAAAAAAAGTGAAAAGTGAAAAACAAAAAAGAAAAATAATAAAAACTAATACATAAAAGAAACAGATACTAAGGAAAGTGTCATTTATCACCTGATTTTTTGTAAATAATAAATATTCCCCTCTCCCTTACATGATAAAATTTATGAGTCCTAATCATTTTCGCTACATTCATTTCCAACAATAATAAAACTGATTATTGTATACCAATGTATATGATACTTTGTTAGAGAACCCCATTCTAAAATAATCAGGTGATAAATGATACTTCTCTAACACTAAGGAGTAAAAATTTATACTAAAATCTACAAGAAACTATCACTAGAAAAAAAAAAATCTGCTAATTAGCCAAAAACTTCTAACTATACAAAGTAACAAACTACTATTAAGTACAAGAGTCTTGACTACACTATTACTCATATCTAAGTTTAAAAATTATATATATGATACTAGACAAATTAGTCTCTACTTTTACATTTATCTACCTAATATATTAAAGTAAAAATTTAATAAGAAAACTTTATTGATCGGCTTAGTTGTAGAGTGGTTAGAGCAGAGTCTCAGAGTATCATTTGTACAGATATCCATTGCATTTGAGATATATATATACACATGTTTGTTGTTATATTCTGATTTGGAAAATAAACAATGCTGACTTGTTTATAAACAATGCTGACTTGTTTAGTACATATAATATTAATCATTTGGAGGAAGTAAGCTGAAATACCCACTTTTTACAAACCTTTTTTCGAAAAAAAGTGGTGGATCAACAAAAATATATGAGATTCTTCTTATAAGTTTTATAGTTATATAGTCTAGCTTCTCAGTTTTCACTAACTTAAAAGTGTATATAGGTTACTTCTACAGACTTGTTTTTAGAATAAACCTTCTGATTTAAATATCAAATACCTTAGAGAGTCTGTTAAAGAAGAAAAAACTTGATCCCAAAAAAAATCATCTGTTCTTTTAATGTCTGCTTCTTGATATATTATGTCTAAATACTTAGACTTCATTGACAACAAGCTGCTTCTACTTATAGGACCAAGTTTAGTATCTACTTTGTTGCTTTTCTATACATTTTGCTGTAGTTAATTTTTGTTGTTGTTAATCAGAGGATTATTAGAAAGAGTTATATTTATTTTGATTGTTTGTTATTATTATTATTATTATTATTTGTTATTGGGGTGTGGCGACTTAGTGAAGTTGGTAAGTTGTCGTACCCCCAAGCGACTTGTTGGCCAGGTAGGAGGTTTGAAATCTACTTTATATAACGACTACTGTCTTTCATCGATTGGTTGGAAAAGGATCTCAGTAACATTGGTAGTACTAACTCGATTAGAAGATCATGAAGCATTTATGTTATATATGAGTTACATAAAGAAAGTTTGATGATTGCATTAATTCAAGAAACTGAAAAGATGGAAGACCTGAGTAGAGAGGTAGCACAGATCTTTGACAGTACTATGTAAAGGACTATTATTGAAGGAACTGATAAATACTGAATGGAACCAAAGTGTATAGCAAAGCACTTCACCAACAAGGTCACTGGGGCCAGAGAAAAAGGATCTGCTTAACCGCAGAATACCAGGAGACTAGTAAATCTGTGGGCGAAAGTCCCCTCCATATCAACTGGATTAGAAGTTTGGGATGCCAAACAATGAGTGTTTAGGGAGACACTCTACTAGCCTGGCCGCCAGAACGTGAGGAAAAAGATTTGCTTAACCACAAAATATCAGAAAACTAATAAACCTGCAGGTAAAAGTCCTCTCCAAGCTATCTAAATTGATAATTTAAAAATATCGTAAGTATTGATAATAGTCTGTAAAGTAAGTACTGGAGTTTGGGTAAACTTTACAAGAGCAGAAGTAGGTAATAGTAGCAGCTTCGGCTCACAAGTACTTGTTCTCGGACTTAGCATAAGTTACCGAAATCTAGGTTAGCCGAATTGTAAGTATAGAAAGCTCTAATAATGATGCTTTGAAGATAAATTAGTCTTAAAGCTACAGCATGCATTTGGAACTTCTTGACTGACGAATATAACAGAGATGTTCCAGTGAAACAAGTGGGTTGTATATGTTACAGAGGGTTTAAATAGATAACTCCCTAGTTGAGTTATAGGTAATAGTATAGTCCTTACAGTATACTGTCGCAGACTATTTAAATAAGCAATTAAAAGTTACATATATGACTACTTGTATTCTCTAATATAAATGAGGTTCTATTGTGAGCCTCCCAATCCATAGTACTTGAATAAAAACCTTATGTCAAAAAGGTTAGTTAAAAAAAAAATTATTATTTGTTATTATTATTATTATTATTATTATTGTTATATTTTATATGAAGAATATTAATTAGTATGTTAATTGATATATTAATTAGTATATTAATTAATATATTAATTGGTATATTAACAGGTATATTAATTGGTATATTAACTAGTATATTAATTGGTACATTAACTGGTATATTAACTGGTATATTAATTAATATGTTAACTAATATGTTAATAAATAGTTAATTGATACTATACATGCTGACAAAATTATTTTAGGTTTTGGTATACAAAATTAAAATTTGATGACAAAATTGTTTTTGACCTATTTTACTTAAAAGACGAAATTTTTTGAAACTTTTTTTGAAGAGACGAAATTATAAAAAACATAACTATCTAAATTAGATTTGCTATTGTATATAAAAAATTTCAAATTGTTTTAATGAAGATGAAATAGAGGTTTTTTAAAAATCTATTTTGGTAGCATATATAATTGATATGTTAACAAGTATATTAACTAATACGTTAACTAGAATATTAATTAGATTATTAACTAATAATCTAAAAGATATATAAATACTAGCTTTTTTTCTTACTGTCAGATAGTTTAAATTACCTTTAGATAGATTCAAGTAAATACAGATAACCTCTTTAATTATAGAATTTCTTTTTTGTAATTAAAGCTTTATATACTGTAAATAAAATATATCTTTCTTAAATTATATACTTTCATTGTATAGTGACTTAGTGTAGTTGGTAAGTTGTCACACTTCCAAACGGCAGGACAAGAGTTCAAATTCCACCGGCAATGAAATTTGAATTTAAGGAATGTGTTATGCCAAACTGTATGTAATCTGATGCTTATATTAGAAGAATGTGAAACTATAGTGTGATGCAAGAGTTACACAAAACCTGAGTAAAATGTTTGTATAAATCTAAAGGCTGGAATATACAGGATCCTGCTTGGCAAGTTCTAAGTAAAGAAATAGCACAGATCTTTGATAGTACTATGTAAAAATGATCATCGATAATCGGACACTAATAGTAAATCGGACAAGGACCAGGTGTTTGACAAAACACTAATACCAACCAGGCTGCGTATATATGGTGGTAGTCCTATATAAACAAGGAAAAAGGATTTAATCAGAATATTAAGGGGGTGCTTACTGGTTTCTCCCTGGGCTATCTGGATTGGGAGTTTGAGGCACTGTTGGTGAAAGAAAATTGGTGCTAGTTCGTAAAGTGTGTACTGAGTTTGGGTGAACTCTACAAAGGCAGAAGTAGATAATAGTAGCAGCTTCGGCTTGCAAGTACTTGTTCTCAGACTCGGCGTAAGTTACTAAAGTTTAGGTTAACTAGATTGTAGATATGAAAGGCTCTAGCAGGTTTACCTCGAAGATAAAGAACTTGAAAAAGAGTCTGTCTTAAAATCCTAAGTTGGGTATCTGAAAATAAGAGGTTACTAAGTATTCTCGCTCAGTTAGAAGTTAATGTTCATAGGTGCAAAGGGTTTAAATAGATAACTCAGTAGGGTTATAGGTATGATAGCTAGTGTAGGACTTAGTAATAGAGGACTACTTAAATAGGCAACCAAAAGTTGTATATGTGGCTAGTTATACTTTTCAAATATATATACGGTATGGTGTATACCATATTATAAAAATTAATAATAACTGAATAAAAAGAAAGTGACCAAGAGATCACCTTAACATTGAAAAAAAAAAATTTATATACTTTCATTGAACTGCTTTTGATAAAGTTATATGATACTTTTACATCACTATATATCACAACTGATTTCTGTAGCTATGTATTTTATTACTTGTATTATATTAAAAAGGCTACAATTTATCTATAACAATACTAATTATTACTATTTAAGTATTTAAATACCTTTTTAGATATTCTGTATACAAGTTTAAAAAAACCATTTATCTCTAATAAATTTTTTCCAGATTTTATTAGTTTCTAGAACCTTTATATATTGATAAATATTTTTGTTTATTTTACATATACAAAATTTTTCTTTTTGTTTATTATTAATTATTTTGTTATATTATCACATATTTTCAAAATAGTATACAGTTTATTTGTGTTGTTAACTCTTTAATCACATGTTTTTTTTGTTAGAATTTTCAGAATTATAGATAATTGCCCACTTTTTCAAAAAGTTTTTAACAAAATTTTTGTAAAAGTTTTTCTTTTACTATTAGTTTGCTTCTTCGCTAGTTGTTGTTTTAAGCAAATTATAACTTCTTTGTTTACTAAACCTTTTTTTTTAGTCTGTTAAGAGTTGTTAACAATATTGTTATTTGAGTAAACCTTATATTTTTGTTTTGTTAATTTTTAAAATTAAGAAAGTTTATTTTGAAATTATTTTATAGTTTAGTTTTATCTTTAAATTTATTTATTTTATTATTTTTTTTACCATATTGGTAATCTTATCAGTATCTTTATTAGATTAAAGCATATATATATATATATATTTAAACTATCTAAATGTCAAATCCAACATCATTTAGCTGCCCTATTGGGTGCCCAAATGCGGTCTACCGCACCAGTTAAGACTATTGTCTATACCAGAGAGCTGCATTAAGCTAGCCAGTGAAACTATAATGAGATGGTTTTGAATTGAAAAAATTTTTCACTACATTTAACTAACAATTTACTCTTTCTAAACTATCTTTCTTTTTACAACTATATTCTAGTTTTCTGTTAATTTTATAATAATACTCTAAATTCAATTTTCTAATAAACAATTCTACTTCTTCTTTCATTAAAGGATTATTGCTAATATTCTTTCATTTGTGGTTACATTTTCTTTTTCACCTTTTCCAGTTTAACCTGTTCTTTCTAATCAAAGATTCAGCTCTTGGGAGTTTTTTCATATTGTCTTTTTTGGTTTTTCCTTTCTGATTTATTGTTTTATATAATTTTTTTTCTTTCAGGAAGCCTGTTCTATAGAGTTCTTCTAGGAGTATTTTTTTGTCAACTTCTCTTTCCTCTAAATACTTTAGATCTTCTTCTGATTCTTTTATTTTTGAGTCTTGATGGTCTGCTCAGGTTTTCTTTATTCTGTAATATGGGTGTGAAAGTCATCTTTTTTCTTCTTTTTTTTTATCTTCTTTTCTTTCTTTTTCTTTTTAGAAGTTTGTTTTCTTCCCAAAAACCTTTCTTGTATTTCGATAAAAATTTCTGGTCTTCTGAAGTATTCTACAAAAATCTTTTCTACTATCTCTAATAATATATTCTTTTTCTTTCTTTTTCAATTTTTAGTTCTCTTCAAACTAGGTGCTAATGTTTCTTGAAACAATTTTGGATTCAGATTGCAATGAGTCTTCAAACCATATATTTATTTTGTAAACAGATTTTTCTTCTTCTTTTTCTATATTTTATTATCGAACTGTGAGTTTTTAATACTTGCTAAATATATTATCTCTATTAACCATTCTACTGAGGTTGGTAATACAATTTCTGGTCTTGTTTCTTCTTGACTTTTGTTTAGCAATTTTGCTTTTGTCAGACCTAGAATGTTTTGTCTCTTGTTTTTCTTTTTCCTTTCTTCTCTAATTTCTCTTTTTCTTCTCTTATATCTTGCTGCAGCAGATTTGACAGATATTGTAAACTGTATTATTAGAAACTTTAGTGCTATTTTGTTATATTATCTTTGGCAAGTTTTTCTTTGTTCTTGAAGTCTTTTGCTCCAGTCTAAATTCAATTTCATTTTTATTTTAGCAGCTTTTTTTTTTTGCCGAACTTGCTTCTTGACTATGTTTTTAGCAGCTTGATCTCTCTTTTGTTGGACTTGTATCTTTTTCTTTTCTTCTTTGACTTTTCTTTTTATCTCTTGCTGATTTATTACAGTAGTCTTGATGGATTCTTTGAATTGCTGTACTATCAACTTCAAAACTGTTTTGTTGTGCTGTTTTTGTTGATTTTTCCTTTGTTCTTGAAGTCTCTTGCTCCAATCTAATTTTAGTTTCAACTTTATTTTAGCATCTTGTTTTTTTTTATCTTTTAGTACTCTTCTTACTCCGTTAGCTATTCTTAGTTCTACTATATAACTGATTATTTCTTCCTTTATAATACAATAAACTGGATCTTTTCCCTTTTGTATTGCTTCATAGAAAATCTTATATTCTTTTTCTATAAGTGCAAGTTCTGTATATTCTAATTCTTCTTTGTTATACTGCTGTAATTCTTTATAGAGCCTTTCTATTTTACCTCAGCTATTTTTTTTGTGATAGGTTCTTGCCTTTTATATTCTGCTATTATTTCCTTTACTATCATGTCTATTATTTCGTTAGTTATTGCTGCTGACAAGTCTTGGATATCTTCTAATACTGCTTTAAGTTTTAAATCTGCTTCTTTTTTTGTAACAGATCTTTTTTCAGAATATTTTGCTGACTTTTGCTTTATGTAACTTGTTATTTTTCTATTGTTATTGCTTGTTGTTGTTGTTTGATACAGTTATTTACCTCTATTATTTACTTTTGTCACATAGTTTTTAGCATGTTTCTTTTGTTTACTTTTCATTACGTGTTGTAATTTTTGTACTACCAAAACAGATCTGTGATTCAGAGTCAAAGCCAATTCTCTAAAAATTCACAAAGTATAAAAAAATATTGTTAATTTTTCACAACTTCTTCTATTTCTTTGTCATTACTGTTTTTACTACTCAAATCTCTTAAGAGACTGAGTGTTTCTTGTTGTTCTCTTTCTCTTTACTTAAGGCTCTAAGTTTAGTTTTTTAATGACCTTTGTGTATTTTTTATAAATTTTTATTAAATTTTGTTTTCAGAAATTTGTGTTTTGATGATTAGCAAAAAGAGTTTTTCAATTTGATGTCTTTAAATTTATTTAATTAAATACTCTATTTACTTTATATTTATTTTCTTCTTTTTATATTGTTTAAAAAAATTTTAATTACTACAATTTAGATAAGCTTTAGAATATTCTAGTAGATCTAAATCACAAAGAAATTAATTTTTTATAATATAATTTTATTATTATTTTGGTTTTATTAGCTTCTTTATATCGAAGTTTTTATTCAAGTATTTAGCCAGAGGGCTACTATAAAACCTTTTATATTAAAAATTACAGCTAGCCTTATATGCAACTTTGGTTGCTTATTTAAGTAGTCCACATTGTAGTATTATACTACAAGTTCTATACTATTTGTTATATCTACAACCTGATTAGGAGGTTGTTTATTTAAATATTCTGTAATACAATATGATTTGTATTATCAGTATATCTCCATTACAATTATCAGTTAAAAAGTTATAGATATTTTTTCTAAAATCCTTATGACTAATTTATTTTTGAGGCATCATTGCTAAAGCTTTTTATATCTACAATCTGGCTAATATAAACTTCAGTAACTTACGCCAAATCTGAGAACAAGTGCTTGTGAGTAGTATTTGTAGTTAATCCAAATTTATTGACTAGATTAAGTCAATATTTAAAAATCAGCTTAGTCAGCTAAGTTGTAGTCAATTACCCTAATTGGTTAATTAAAAGCATGTGATTTAAAATAGATATAATTGATCAATTATTCATTAAATATGATACATATATACTAGTATTTGTAGTTGATTATTATTTATCGACTTGACTAAGGTTGTTCTCAAGCAGCTTCCTCAAAGTAATTTGCAAGTAATTGAGATGCTGCTTAATTATTTTGATTACAGCTATTTTTATAAATTCTGAAACGACTAAAAATTTTTCATTTCCTGAAGCCTCTTCAATCTCATTATAATAATCATCTAACTTTTCAGAAGCTATTTTACTATCTTTGAAACTTCGATATAGTGATAACAAAATAGTTTTTAAAAAGTTAAATGATTCTTAGAACAGATCAAAGAGGTTTTGGAAAACAAAAAAATTTTTAGGTATTCCAAAATTTATAAAAACAACTATAATTAAAATTAATTAAAGTGTTTTCTATAACAATTTTGCTAAAAATTCATTGTGCAAATTATAGAATTTAAATTTCAGCTAATTGGAGTAACTCTATGAAAAAAAAGATGATTGTTAGCTTCAGATTTTTTTAATCACAGTTTATTTTTTTAGCCAATCAGATCACTTTATCAATCATAGAAGAAAATGTTTGAGAACAATCTAAGTCAACATTTGAAACCGAAGTCAATTATTTTGTCTCATATTTTATTTTCTTTTTTGGAAATTTTGGAAAAGATAATATAATTACTAAATCGGCCTAAATTTGATTGATTACTATAATTCTTAATATAGTCTAATATAAAATCGACTAAGCTGATTATTTGAAAAATTAGTTGACTAAGTCGATTAATCTAATTAAAATCGACTAATACAAAATTAACTATACACACTACTTGTGAGCTGAGACTACTACCATTATTTATTTCTGTCTTTATAAAGTTTATCCAAATCTAGAATTAGAGGTATGAAATTTTTTAGACATGTTCAAAAAAGTATGCCTTAGCCTGAAATATGCCTTTTATATTGTGCTTAAGATATACTCCTATATATAAATTATGTGATACATATAATATAAATAAATTAGTACCAGGTTTACAACATATATCAGATTATATAACTTTGTACTACTAATTATTATATAATATATAATATATATAATATATTAAGATGAAAATTTTCTTTATTTTGAAGACAAATTTCTCTACAACTGTAGAATTTAACAAAATTTTTTTAAATCAATTCTATAAATTATAGAATTTATTTAAAAAAAATTTATTTAATTCTGTTAATTAGTTGTACAAAAATTTTCACTTAAAGTTTAAGAAAATTTGTTGTCTTTTAAAAAAAAATAACAATTATACTAGTAATTTTTCAAATTTTAAGTAAAATTTTCTTAACAACTATCTGATAAAATCTGATAAAATTTTTTTTAAAAAATTTTTTATTGAATTCTGCCAAGTAAATTGTTAAGAAATTTTCGGTTAAAGTTTAAAAAAGTTTTTACTATCTTTTAAAAAAATTATTATAGTAGAAAATTTCTTAACAACTATCTAACAGAATTTAATAATAATTTTTTTAATAAATTTTACTAACTAATAGAATTCAATTAAAAAAATTATTAAATTTAATTAGATAATTGTTAAAAAAATTTTATTCAAAGTTTATTGCATCTATTTGAAAAAAAAATTTTTAAACTTAGAGTAAAAATTACTTAATAACTGTTTAATAGAATTCAATAAAATTTATTTTAAATGAATTTTACTAATTGTTAGAATCTATTTAAAAAATTTTTATTTAATTCTATCAAATAGTTATTGAGAAAATTTATTCTCAAAAAAATAAGAAAAATTTTTTTTTTTTTTTTTTAAATATTAAGGTGATCACTTTGGGGTCTGGCACGTTTTATTAAACTTTGGATCGAATGCCAGGGCAGCCACAGGGCTACCCCTGACTTTGTTACATTAATGAGAATATATACTAGCCATATGTACAACTTTTGGTTGTCTATTTAAGCAGTCTTGTATATGTAACCCATATGAACTACACTAGATGTTGTACCTGTAACCCACTATTACTTAAGTTACCCAATTAAACCCTCTGATTAACTTAGCGCCGTCAGGATATTCTCCCCAAAGAGGAACTGCCGCTAAGGCCCCTTAGAACTTTAAAGCGGACACGCACTTCTATATAGAGGGGTCCTTTATCCTTGTGGTAAACCTACAAGAGCGGTACATGTCCTACACATGTATTACCTAGATTTTTGGTAACTTACGCCTAGGCCGCAGCCAAGTACTTGCGGCTTTTTATCTCTGCTACCATTACCTACTTTGTGCCCTTGCAAAGTTCACCCAAACCTCAGCACCCACTTTACGGACTATCAGCAGTACTTCGATGCCAACCGTTGGTGCCCCAAACTTCCAATTCAGATGGCCCGGGAGGGACCAGTGGGCATCTTCTGGTATTCCGAATGAATCCTTTTTCCTTTAGCTGATCTGGCGGCCTGGTTGATGTAGTGCTTGCCAAACACTCAGTTCTCATTCAGTTTGTCTATAGTGTCTGGTTCCCCAGATGATAATCCTTTATGTAGCACCATCGAAGATCTGTGCTACCTTTCTACTCAGAACTTTCCAAGCAGGCTTCCATATCCCCTGATCCCTTGAATTTATTTGGCTGCTTCACTCAGGTTTTGTATAACTCATATATTACACCACATTCCACAACCTCCCAATACGAGTTGGTGAGACCAAAGTCACAGGTGCTTACTCGATCGATATGTCATATAGTTTTACCGTAACACATTTCTGCAAATTCGAATTTCGTCACCAGTGGGATTCAAACTCTTGTCCTGCCGCTTGGGGGTGCGACAACTTACCAACTACACTAAATCGCTACACTCTTTTAAATAAGAAAAATTCTATAATATCTTATATATAATAGATATTATATAATAATTAGTATATACAAAGTTATGTATTAATAGCCAATCAGCATGTTATATTACTATATCATATTAGCAGATTTACAAAATTAAATCTTTTTTAAAACCTAAATTTTTATATAATTTTATAAGTTAATAAGATTTAATGGATATATGCTTATCTAATGAATTTATTTATAATAATCAGTTATATGTTGATTATTTAATCATTATCTGATCAATAAATTTTTGTAAACAATCATATTTTGTAAATCATTTTTAGGATCCAATTTCAATTCCATAAATCTGCTAATATATTAATATTGATATTATATGATAGAGACATGCCTCTAGATATGCCTTATGCCTCATGTTTTTAATCTTATCCAAATTACAGTATTTACTATATAGACTATTAATCATTTCTTTAACTTTCTCAAACTTTCAATTCAAATAATTCAAAGGATTTTCTTCTTTTCTGATTGTCTAGTATCTGGTTAGTTAAGTTTCTTGCTAAATACTTCAGTTCTGTTTAATTTTTCTAGTTTTTCAAATGATAATCTTTTATATAATACTGTTAAAAATTCGTGCTACCTTTTTACTTAAGTCTTGCTAAACAAACTTTTATATTCTTTAATCTGTTAGTTTTATATAGCTGCTTTACTTAAGTTTTGTATAATTCATACATCACACTATAGTTTTACAACCTCTTAGTACTAGCTGGTATGATTATATTATAAGTGCAAACCCAATAGAATACAGTTTACTGAATACATTCTATAAATTCAAATTTTGATACTAATAAAATTCAAACTCTTGTTCTGCCACTTAGAAATACAACAACAATATAATTTTATTTTATTTATATTTATATAAAAATAGTAGTAATTTTAGTTAATATTATCTAGTAAAATTATCAATAAAGATATAAGCAAAACCTCACTTTAATATCAAAATATATATATATATATATATAATTAATATATACTTTTTAATATAAAAACAGTTTGGTTGTTCTTTAGTATAGATGAGTATATATAATTATTATACAATTATAACATATAAATTAACTTTTTTAAACTAATTTAAATAATTTTATAAATTATTAGAATTAGAGTTAAGGTTAAAATTTAAATTAGCTCAAATTAGTTAAGTTTTATATATTATATAATCTTGTAATAATTTATATATGCCCACCTATACTAAAGAAGATCCAAGATTTTTTTCAAACTTAAATCATAAACTTTTCTATTTAATAATACTTGAATAAAAACTTCAAAAACTTCTGTAGATTTTATTGAAGCAGCCACTGCTTTTAAAATAATGATGTTCTTTACTTTTAGTAGACCTTTTTTAGAAGAGAATAATGTAAGTGGACAGGTGGTTAAGTCTATTTACACGAAAAACTAAGATAATGTCGGTCAGACTCAATATACAGAGCAGACTATAGTACTCTTCACAGCTGTGAGAACCGGGCTTAAAATGGCGAGCGATTCTGCAGAAGACTATTTGTCTAAATCATTATTAACATTTTTAGACTCCTATGATTTGAATGTATGCTATAACAAATACTTACTATATTACAAACTTTCTCTTCTTAAAGAACCCCAAACATTACAATCTTTCTATTCTCACCTTAGTATTCATGCTCTATATCTCAAAAAATTTGCTGCTATTTCATTATCTAAAGACAGGAAAGAAGCATATGTCTATTTACTATATGAGACTAAATTACTACCAAATCATATTCTATCATTAACATTAGATACATACAATATATCTCTTAAATCTTATACAAATATATCACCAATCTTATCATCTACAACCTTTGATGAAAAACTTGAATCTCTATCAGCAAATCTACTTTCACTATTACATAATTTTACTAATAACATCTCAAGCTCATCTACTTTACTTTCAATATCTACTAATAATATTTCCCACTTAACACCTATACCACAAACTTTTATATCTGCAGAAAAACTTCAAGATCTTTATTTAACAATTGCTACTCATAATGTCAAAGATTTTAACAATATAACCAAAAAAAAAGCATAGCAGAATTATTGTCTTTGTAATAATATTCATATTGTCTGTATCACTGAAACTAAAATTGTCAACATTACAAACCTTTATTTTTGCAATAACAACTTATTTATCTACTTCTAGACTAACTCTGATAGCTCAGCCAAAGGAACTGCTATTATGATCTGCAATCATCTTAAACTCCACATTTATAACTGCCAAATACATCCTGATGAAGCAATTGTTCTTGATCTTTTCTTCAAAAGCAATATCAAACTCTGCATCATAGGCATTTATCTTTCATCTACAGATATGCATAAACGCAATAAAATACAAAACATAGTTATTGCATAGATTCAACAAGCTTATCAACTCGTAACTTTAATACACATAATAATGTTTTTAGTACATTATCTAAATATCATCTTATCAACTAACTACACCACTCTAATATGTATAATCTTGGAGCACATACTAATAATACACACTATATATAGTCAAACAATATTAGCCAAAGTTGTATTGATTACATTTAGACAGACTTATTTAACATTTAGTTCTTTCTTTTATATAATCTTGACAATAGCCATACCTTAACATCTAGTGATCACTCTATTCTTTTATCATTCTGGACTTTTACTAATGCATATAGCAAACCTCTACACTATTATACTGGTATTTGTCAAAGAATTTTTAATTACAAAAGCATGTCATCTGAAAAGTGAACATAATTTTCTAACAACCTTACTGACAACCTTAACTCACATTACACTCCTTTCAGTATTAATACTAATAAAAGTCTTGAAACTACTTGGCACAAAATTGAACACTTAATTATTATTATTATTATTTTTTTATACTAGCCTCTTTGGCGTAGGGGTTTTTATTCAAGTATAATAGGCAGGGAGCTCACAACGGAACTCCAATTACATTAGAGAGTACAACTAGCCACACGTGCACCTTTTGAGTACCTATTTAAGTAGTCCGCGTATAGATAACTGTACACCATAGATTCTACACTAGCTGCCATACCTATAACTCAACTAGGGGATTACCTATTTAAACCCTCTGTAATATACACTGCCACTTGTATCATCAGAACACTCTGTTATATTTGTCAGTCAAGAGTTCTGGATGTGTACTATAGCCTTAGGACTAATTTATCCTTGAGGCATCATTGCTAGAGCTTTTTGTATCCACAATCTGGCTAACCTAGACTTTTGGTAACTTATACCAAGTTTGAGAATGAGTATTTGCAAGCCGAAGCCACTACATTATCTACTACTGCCCTTGTAGAGTTTACCCAAACCCCAGTACTCATTTTACAGACTGTCTACCATTTCACTGGTCTCCAAACTTCTAATCCATATAGCTTGGAAGGGCAGACTCCTTCCTCAGAATACACTGACGGTCTGGTTAGTATAGTGCCTTGCAAAACACCTCAGTCCCATCTAGTTTCTAGATCTTCAGTGATAATCCTTTACGTAGCGCTGTCAAAGATCTGTACTACCTCTCTACTTAGAACTTGCTAAGCAAGTTTTTGTATGCCCCAGCCCTTGGATTTATACAAACGCTTCACTTAGATTTCATGTAACTCTTGCATTACACTATAGTTTCACATTTTTCCAGTACAAGCTGGTATAACCAAAGCTACAAATCTGATGATCTATCAGATTACATACAGTCTGCCGTAACACATTCTATAAAATTCAAATTTCATCGTCAGTGGGATTTAAACTCTTGTCCTGCTGCTTGAGGGTGTGACAACTTACCAACTTCACTAAGTCGCCACACTCTCGCTATTGAGATTATTGATAAACTTGAAAAATAGAAAATGTTAAGTTAGATATAAAAAAAAAATATATATATATATAGCCAATTATTTCACAAAAATATGATAGTATAAAGTCTACATCTAAACTTATTGATATGAGAAGAATTATTTCAACGTGCAGAAATCATAAGAGTAATTAGAATCTTAAACTAAATAAAAGAGATCCATATCAATAATATTAATAATAATTA
>CAJVPZ010000530.1:0-18771 GCA_910592135.1 Racocetra fulgida | reverse complement strand
AGTAGACATATTCAAAGGTAAAATTTTTTATAATTAAAAGAGTTGGTATACGGTATTAAGGATTATAGACAGATAAGTATTGAAATTAATCATTTGCTTATTTTTATACATTAAATGTTTTAGAGATTAACAAACCCCCTCTCTTGATCTATCGATCTGTAGAAGATAACTTAACCTTAATCTAGTTAACATACCCTGATAGGTTTTCTTTTTTCGTACTATAGTGAGAAAAAAGGATTTATGAAAACTAATTTCGGGTTTTACAATCCATTCATTCACGAATTATTTAGTATGAGAGGATCGCTTAATCTTCACTGGCAATCGTGAATAGCAAAGCTAGTGTCTAGGGCGAAGCCCATTGCTTTGCAATAAAGATATATAAAAAAGTTAGCCTTTATCTGGGTCTGGGTCGAGCTCTGAATCGTCTAATGATGATTAATCTTTATCATAGATTCAGAATGGTCTTGCTTGATCGGCACTATCTCCACGGGGCCTGTAGTTTACCACGATGTAGTTTTGAATAGGAGAAGTATAGTTGTCAGATGAGTGATGTAAACACTCTCCAGCAATTGTATAAGCGTGGGCCATATTCTTAGCCTTATGTGCTACCACACCATAAATGGCACCTATTTTTCGTAAGTATTTGGGAATTAGATCATAATCTTTTAAGAATCTATTGAACCATTTAACCCCTGGCTTACCTGGATTACCTATTCGGCCAGAAGATATTGTATGCTGAATTCAAGTGAGTAATTCTCTGGCTCTTTCTTGATCCTTCTCCATAGATCTAAATTTTCTAGGAATATCTGGTTGACCTCGATTCTTCGCAAAGCCTGTCACTCCAATGTCTGTAATGCATAAAGTTGTAAGTTCAGCGGGGCATATACAAAGCATTATCATAACATCTACAAGAGCTTGTAAATCGGGCGAAGTAGAAATATTATATTTATCTAATCTTTCCTTAACTGATTCTAATGTAAAATAATCTGGATAATCAATTCTTTCGAATGCCTCAACAAATTTCCGTCGATTCTGCTGGATTTCATTAGCTTCTCTTGTAATTTCAGGAAATTTTGTAGCATCGATTATCTCAGATGAAACACCGAGATTTCTTAATTCTCTTCTGAGTCGTGAAAGACGCGATGAACCAGCATTAGCATTTAATGCCGATAGGGCTAAGGCATAAGCTTCAGCTCTTATATCCCTAATACTAAGCTTATCCCGTAAAAATCGATGCGCCATCTCTCTAATAGTTTCTTCTGAATTTTGTGGAGTTAAGTCAGGAACTTGGAAACTATCGGAGGGTGTAGTTGTTCTATAACTAACTTCAGCAAGATTTACTGTAGAGCAGGGCACTTTATGCTTGACTTTAGCTTTACCACTTCTTTGATTAGGTATTAATATACTTACTTGTTCATTGCTAAATTTGAATCCATCCCGAAGACGCCTTCGTGCTTGATTTCTTTTCCTATCATCTGTGAGATTCTCGAAAAACTCTGAGGTGTATTGACTAAGTTTAGACATACTCGTTTTAGAGGTAAGGTTGTATTTTTCAACGATTTTAGTTGCGATGGCTAACATGATCTAATAGTAGGTCGAATAGGTTATGAGTAATTCTTTAGGTTATATACACTATAAAAATATTTTTCTAAATCGAAATTAATTATGCTTTTTCCTCCCATACTCGGGAAAAGAGAATATATAGCTACGTATGGGTATATATAACACAGAGTTTGCATAATATTTTTTAACTGAAAATTTTTATATTAACTAGTTTGTAGGAGCAAAAAATTCCCCTATATCAAAGCTCTTACCTGCAAAATTTACCTTATTCACTCCTTTCACGAAGTGAGGATGCTTTGCATCTATTTTATATGCATATAAACTTACCATAGCATACCATTTGCCTGGAGTATGCTCACTGTTTTTTTCCATTCCTCGTCAGTATCCAGCCATGATGAGGTGATTCCATCTTCCTCAAGAGAACGGCGAATTATTTCTTCACTTATTAATCTTTCCCACACTGTCATATCCATATATTCACTGGGGTCTTCTTCAGCCTCCTTTGCAAAACCACACATTCTCGCATCAGTCTGCATTCTATTACTGAATGCTATGGAATTGAGTTTGTCTTTTTCGGTAATAGTAACAAATTTGTCAGGATCTTTACCAAGTTCGATGGCTTTTTGCTTTAATCGTATTTCTCGCCGCTCCCTGGTTTGATATCCGGGTGGGTATGATATCTGCTGGGAAGATGAATCTGAGATTCGAGACTCTGTCTCTACTTCGTTACTGGTTTTTGGTTCATTGTTTACAGGTAAGTTGGGAGAGATTTCGGGAGATTTAGATTTATTGTCAATAGGTTCTACATATATGATCTCGGGTGGAGATATATCAGTAGAGTTATATGACGAAGCAACTGAATATTCTGGTTGATCTATTATTAAATCGAAGAGATCTTGGGTCATTTTAGTAACTGGTGGGGTTGATGTATTCCTACCTTTTTCGATACGATCGGTATTTGATGAGGTGGCTTCTATTTTTTCTGGTTTGGGGGGTATGATTTCTGGAGCATCGAATATAGGGATTTCTATGGATGTGTTGGTGGATGTTTCGGTTTGAGGTATGTCAGAAAATTCTTCTATATCGATACCCTTTTCACGTAGTTTGCTTACGATTTTAGATCGATCGAGAATGTACTGATATACTCTTACTCCACCATCGCGTGAACGTGTACGATCAATACCTATTTGCGAGATTTTTTTCTCAAGAACATTACTAGTGGATGGTTTTTCTCCATTACTTCCACACCAAGTGAGATAATCTTGATATAAAGTAGCACAGCTTGGTTTATCAATCTGATTCTCAGACTATAGTGAGATATAATCAATTATAAATCGAATAGGGTTGGGAAGGTGACCTCGCATTGTTTCAACTTTTATATTAGTATTAGGGATATCTTGTGGTATCCAATTTGAAAGATCTCATTTAAGTAAATAGCTCATGAAATTACTAGGTGTATTAGGATGTTTCAAAATTTTTTCAAGTTGCTTAAAATATCTCATATTACTCTTGCATCGCGAAGACACATCTAAACATACTATACGCCCGTCACCTATTTCAACACAAAGTGGGGCATCATGGTTACTAAGAACCATATATCCAGCAAAATCCTTGATTGTTTTTGGTTCAATCCCCTTACGCTCTATAGTTATATTTGGCTCAGTAATAAGAGATTTTAAATGGTCATTAGCCTTTTGCCATTCTCTCGATACCATCCCTGTTTCATTTAAAAGAATAAGCTTTCTAGCTTGGATGCAACTATTGAATCGTCCTAATATTTTTCCGAGATCTGATGATGCAAAGAATAATTCTTGTCCTAAGACTTCCATACCAATAAAATCAGTTAAGATATTTTTTCCTGAACGAGGAGGGGAACGTAATACTAAAACAGTTCCAGGTTTTTTTTCTGGATATTGTATAAGATAAGCCAACCAGTTAATAACATACTCAGATAGATTTTTATCCCCATTACACCAAACATTTTCTATATGCTAAGTGATCGGATCAATGAGAGCAAAATTTATCTCGACTGATGACTGAACTTTGAATCCTAGAAACAGATTAAAGAATTTGGTATTCGATGGAGAGGTGTTTGGAGAATATGGCAGAAAATCAATATTACTGTAAAGAATCAGACCTTTTGAAACTGCCCGATTTATTAATGTTTTTAATTCTACTGACTCCCCCCCATGTTCAGTTATACTAATTTCGTATTTGGCAAGATCTAGTTTGGATGCCATATCAAAATAAAGACCATTATCTGAATCTTCCATTTTAAACAACCACAGTCTTGAAGTTGTTTAAACGCATGCAACCATTGCTTGAATTGCTTCATATACCTCTTTGTGTGTATATCTTTGTTTGGAAACACATATATCCAGCAGGTTCCCCCATACAAAATGATCGTTTGGATTAGAAATTCTGGATTGTTCTAGTTTGGGAGGAATTGAAAGTTTATTTTCTTGATCCTTGGCTGTTTCGTTAATAGTAAGTTTTATCGAAGGTTTTTTTGTTCCAGGATCTCTCTTATCATTTGCACGATAGCAATAGAAGCTATATAATTTCTTATTTCGAATAATGTATGCGTTGTCGTTCTCATGTATGTGATCATTTTGGTCTTTATCTTCCTGTTTACATAATGGACAATTTGAAGGTACTATGCGTTTAAGATAAAAAGAGTTAAAATGTTTTTTTGTAGCGTACGATACTTCATATCCTGAAATATTAGCATGTTCTAATAACTCCTTTATTAATTCAAGCTCTGTCTCACTACTTTCTATACTATTATTACATATTCTAATTAACTCTGAGACGGGTATAGAAGAATTTTCTATATTCAATCTTGGAGTGGATTGAGAAGAATTGTTTATATTCGACTTTAAAGTATCTAAAGAGGACTATCTATAACTGGCGCCTCATCGTTAGGTGGGCGAAGATAAAATCAAAGACACTTTTATTTTCGGGATATAATGCTCTCTTTACTTGTTCATGCTTAGAAGTTTTTTTACCAGTTTTCTTATATTTTATTTCTATCACTTTTGGGCTTCCAAGAATTCGCAGGGAAAATGAACTCTTATTTGCAATATTATCAACAATATCTTTGCTTTGTAAGCTGACTGGGAGTCTATTGCGAACAAGCTCAGTAAATAATGCACAAGCTGTTATATATTTAAGTCTCATACCGAAAGTTGAGATATAGAGAGATATTTTTTTTGGGCTGCTACTACTGGCAATAGTTAGTGGTTTGCGATCCCAATCTGAATATATTTCTAGACACACTTCTTTAAAGGCACGACAAAATAAATTCTGTACTTCTTTAGCTGTAAGCTTGGGTTTAATTTTATCAAACTTTTCTCTAGATAAATCGAAATCGATAAAGGGACGAAGTGGGTCATCGCCATTGATAATTTCATGTAGTGAATGATCCTGTCAATTTGCAAAGATTTTTTCTATCCCATCCTCAGAATCTGTACCAAGAAATTGTCTCGGCTCTTTACTATCATCTCGGATTTTATATAGATATTCAGCAATGCTCTCAGCTTTGGCCCCCCAGTGGTAGATGGCCCTGTTCTCTTAATTCTCAGATCTCAGCTCGTATTCTTTCTCTATCTCCGGCTCGAAATGTTCCGAGTTTTCAGGGCTTTCTGGTCGATAAGGTGGTGCGTCTGCTATTGCTGGCACGTGATCAATATTTTTTTGGAAATTTTGGGTATCCATGGTAGGTAAAGTCAGGTTATTTTTATAATATATTACCCTGATAAAAAAGTTTAAATCGAAAATAATTATTGAATATTTTTATCTGAGATAATATTATATGGAATCAAGTAAGTTTCGACAAATAATAATCGATGACAGGAACTTATATTTGTCAGTATCTTACTAATGAGGGGAAGATCTGTGGTCGGCCTTGCTATTGGCAAGAAGGATGTGCTATTCATTGGAAAAGGCGTCAACACGTTCCCTGTTTAGAGTGTGGCAAACCGACCGCTTCTAAGTATAGCTTATGTAATTTACATGCGGATAAATGCCATGCTAAAGCCTTTTATTATCAGAATAAGCTATCTAAAATGGTACAGAATGGGCAAACAATAGAATCTTTGACACGAATTCCCGATAAAACCAGTACAGATAAGCCTTAAGAAAAAAAATTAGCTGGGGTCAGAAGTGCGGCCGGCAATTTGGCATAATTTGGTATTTTTTAGATTCTAGAACCATTACTCGAATAGCTGTCCCTAGTGACTCTAGTGGACCTAGCAAAATCTCAAGTTTCTTACTTTTTATTTTTCTTTATCTATCATATATATGTGTTATCTATATATACATATATACGTATTATCTATTATATACAGTAGGTACCATAGAGAAATAAAATTTTTTTTCTAGAATCTTCTTTTTCTTAAGGACACTAGGGTTACTAGGGACAAGGATAAAAGAAAGAAATCAAACAGCTCCAGAAAGTCAAAATGCCGGTCCTAGTAGTGGCCTTAGTAAAATTTCAACTAGGGTCGAGTTAGAGCCAACTAGGGGCAAGATAAGCTGATATATTTTGATATGACATGTCTCTAATCATAGGCAAAATCGATTTGATAGCAGTTCCTGATAACATTTTTAATGCTAACGATTTTTTTCTTGGACGTGAGCAAATCCGTTTTAAATGCATTTTAGGATAGTGAATATGAGTGATTACAATTTTCGATAGCATAACCGGTTAGCATGTGTGTAGTATACCCGATAGCATATATATGATAGTATGATCGACTCCTACCTTTTTTTATTTTTTCTATGGGTATATGATATATCAAAGGTAAGTATCAGGTATATATCATAGTAGGCTCGAGAGCCATTGCTTTGCAATAGATATAGTGATATAGCATAGTATATATCGAGTATATATTGAGGTAGGTATATGCGCATATACCATAGGTAGGTATGGAGTATATATTAAAGGTATATTATAGGAAATCAGTCACGACTAATAAACCAGCATACATTATGTCGCATATGTAAATCGACCACAAACACCAAACTAGTATACAAATATTGTTATCGAATTTGACTTTCTAAAGAGTATACAAGCCGTCTACCTATCAAGTAACCAAAATTATGAAATGAGATGACATGACTACAAATTCGTCGTTATATTTTTTATAGGTTGTGGGTACCCAAGTGTGATGACGAACTCGTGAACAAATCGTCACTCGAATGACGACACAAGTGTGAATTGTTCATCACTCAAATAATGGAGCGAATATTAGCTTGTCAGTATATCTCTGACGACGCAAACGCGAATCATTCGTCACTCGAATGATAGAGCGAATACTAATATATCTCTGACGACGCAAACATGAATCATTTGTTACTCGAATGATGGAGCGAATACTAATGTATCTCTGACGATGTAAGTGCGAATCGTTCGTCACTCGAATGCCGACAGACATATGATCCCGTCATCAGACATAACCTAGATTAAGTGAAAATAACATAATTATGTTATTTCCACTCTATTGATTGTAAATTAGTAAAAAAATTTTTTTAAATTTAATAAATTTTATTTTCTTTGTATAAAATTATTTATTGTTATAACAAACTACTATAATATCAAGTAAAGCATTTTGAATTATTTACTAATATAGAAAATATTTATTTAGCTCTAAAGAGCTACTCTGTTGAAACATCTTTGTTTTATAAATAATTGTGCTAGTTAAACACTATTTTTATATAATATTTAAGTAAAAATAGTTATGACCATCACTTTATTTATCCTTTAATCAAATAATCGGTGCATAGATTAATATAAATATTATAATAAAATAATTAATAATCCTATAATCACAATTTGCAATTGTTATAATTCAAATGATCATAGTACTTTATAGAGCAGTAATTTCATGATTATATATTTTAGCCAACAATATATTTGGGTCTTATATACAATATTTTTTAAAAAATTAGACTTTTATATATGTATTTTAGTAACTATAACTGGCAGTGATCATCACCAGTATATAATTAGCCAATAGAATTGCAGGATCAGGTGTAATGTGCAAATCAATTTGTGTAACAACAATAAAAGATTTTTTTTTAAAAATGCTGATATTTCAAGAATTCGCCTATGAAACTACATTTGACATTCTAACAAAAAAATTCTTTGCTAAATTTTGCATATATTTAACACCTTGCTAAAATCTCAGGCCTCACCTTAACCCTAAAGTAAATGAAATAAAATATTTTTTTAGTTTATTATTATTGGCTAATTATACACCAGTGATGATCACTGCCAGTTATTCTAACTAAAACTCTTTATATATAATTATTTTTAATTCAGGCCTGTATTTGTACTTTTTGAACCCTTATACCAGGAACGAAGTGATATTGAAAATTTCACATAGTGTATAGTTATATAGCAAATTAAATAGAATTCATATGCATCATCTTGCATTTTATTAGATATATGCATATGGTGAAGCAAAGGTGTGAATGCATATTAAAACTTCACATGTTATATCTTTGCATCTGAAGTAACATTTGCTCTGGTATTTTGTATTGTATAAGATTGTTAGTCTAACTTTTAATGTGTAATATCTGATTTAGTAATTTATTTTCTCATAGTCGTCGCTTACTGATCTTAATTGCTATTATACTATTCTGTATATAAAATTAGATCCTGATTCTGGAGATCTGATTTCTATTACCTGTCATTACCTATAACACAATAGAACAATACTTATAAAATTGAATAAGTATATGTTTGATTTTCCAAATTTGCATTATTCTTTATTATCTGATATCTACAATCTATTTAGAGCTAAACAAGTGATCATATATTTCACAGTTTTGAAAACATTATAAGTAAATTGATTTTTTTAACTATTTGATTTTCTCAAATGATTTTTCTTCCAAATTATTTTAGCTTAAACAATGAATTATTTGAATATAGCAATTGATTGTATTGTTATTTTTGAATTATGATATGTTAATTCTTTAAATAATTTGTGGTTCTGTCTGCAAACATTTAGCCTTGAACTGGTTAAAGAATGAATTTAAGCCTTGTTAATAACCAGATTGATCTTTACAGTTTTATTCAAATTTAACCCTTTATGTGAAAAAATTTATCTTATTGATACTAAAAAAAATTGTATATCTTTTATATAATCAATAATTATTATTAAAAATAACAAATAATTATTTAATTATTTTCTTTTATATAGCTATTTAAATTTATAATAAACTATACCTTGCTTTATTCTATTGAACTTTCAAGTCATGTATCAGTGAGACCTAGATTTGAGATAACTCTATTATGTCAGTTGGTAAGCAAATTGAAAAGAGTGTCAATAAGTTGCAAAGGCATATTTAGATGTAAAAGAGCTTTTCGAAATAGGTTAGGATTGACAGAATCATAAGCTTTACTCATATCCTGTGATATAAGCCAGAGATTTTTGGAATTACAAGTAGCATCTTCTATAATATTGTTAAGGATATATATAGGAATGAAAGTGCTGTTGCCTGGTAAGGCAATATAATTATAGGAAGAAAGGATTAGATGTTTAGTGAATATATAGTTGAGACAGTTAATTAGAAGCTTGGTGTAAAGTTTTTTGGTGTGTTCAAGTAAGCTTATAGGTCTAGTATTAGTAAGGTTGCTATTGAAGATGGGTTTTTTAGAAATTAGAAAAATTCTACCTTCCTTCCATTGTTTAGATATTTTATTAAATATGATATATTTATTAAATAGAGATGTAATTGCTTGCAAGAAGGATAAACCTGTGTGTTTGAGCATCTTATAACTAATGCCTGAAGGACCACAGGTTTTGTTGTTAGGTAATTGTGCAAGGGTAGATAAAACCTCCTCAGTAGAAAATTCAAGGAGTGCACTTTGATACCAGTCTGAATTGATATAGTCTTGAGGTTCATATTCGTTATACCATATAGATTTAAAGATAGCTTCATCAACATTTCGAGAACCAGTCCACTGGTCAAAATGTTGTTGTATGTAGGTTTTGATATTATAGATATTGGTAATAACATCATTGTCTATTATAATATTATTAAATTTTACAGGATCTTTATATCAGTTGAGTATACTATTAATCATAGATTTGGGATTGGTATAAAGCTTATCGCATCACTTGGTAATATTGTTATTGATTTGTTGTCTTATTTCTTTAATGTTTTCAATATTACGTACATGATAGAGAGCTTTCTATGCATTATTGCTGTTAGTGATCCAGCTTGGCAAAAGATAATGACTAGTTGGTATAGTTGAAATATCAAGATTGTGGGTTAAGTTGATAGAGTTAATTGTAGCATTTGATTATTAGGTATAGAAGTTTTGTTTCTAATAGATGCTTTAACTTGACGAATAATATTGCTTAATTTTTTAAGATGAAATTGTAGTTGAGATGCTTTAGGGGAGTAAATATGTTGAAAGTCATGTATAGTGAATCATTTGTTAGAGTTATATTAGAGAGCTGCAGAGATTATGCTAATATGGATTTTATGCCAGGTGCATTCGAGTAATTCAGAGGTATTGGTTGTAAGTGGTGTGTTATTTAATAAAAGATTGGAGGAGACTTGGTTAGCAAATAATTGCTATTGCTTTGTATTAATATTTTTGTAAAGAAATACTCTTCTATGTGTTTTGGTAGAGGTACATCATTTATCTATAAGTGCATATAGAAAGACCCAGAATGAGATTAAAATTTGATGGTCACTTTTAGTACTAGTATTAGGGTCATCAGTATAGTATGAGTTAAATAGTGTAGAATTGAATGGTTGAACTATATATAATCAATACAGCTGGAGTATCTACTGTTGTTTTATGTATTGGTTGATGATTGAGTATATACTGCTAGGTCATATATATTATTGTATTGAAGATATTGGAGTAACTTATATTTAATAGATGTAGATTGTAAGTTATCACTAGAAGCATTGAAGTCTTTCATAATTATAGGCTGTAAGTTGTTAGATACTGCTGACTATAACTATTGGATAACTGTGTTTTGAACTTCAAGTCTTAACTGTGAATTGTCACAGAGTAAGTAAACTAAAATGATTCTGAATCTGAAATCATGTTTAAAAAGAATGTCAATTGCAACTGCATAACTAGGAAAAGAAAAAATTTTATTAACATGTGGTTTAAAACAGTTTCTTAGCATTAATGCTGTGCCTGCTTTAGTACTATTTGTGCAAGACCAGTAGTAGGTAAAGTTTCTTGATTTTTGAAGTTTGGTACAAGCTTTTCCTGTGGGATCTTAGTTTCAGTTATACTAATAATGTGTAAGTTATTGGTAAGACAGTAATTTTCATAGACTTGCTGCTTAAGGTCTGTATATATCTATAAACATTATGTGTGCAAATAAACAGATTAAGAGGTTCATCTTGGTTATTATGTTGATATACTGGAATGGATGAGGTAGAGGAGATAGGTGGTGTAAATGATGAGCTTGGTTTGGATCTTAATGAAATATTAGATGAGTCATATATTATGAAAAATATATAGTGATTTGTGTAGTATATCAGAATCATCAGGTAAGTATACATGTGCTTCAGTTCTGTTATTATTAACTAAAATAAGAAGATAGCATGCAAGATGCTTAGCATTGTTTTGTGTTAGGTGTTCTCTAAATGAGTGAATAGTTTGTGGTTCTCTTAATAAAGATAATTGTTAGTGATTAAGATATCTATTATAGCATATATTCAAATTATAGGAGTCTAGTGATGTTGGTAATGATTTGGATAGAATTTCTTCTGTAGAGGTGCTCACTGTTTTATGCTCGGCTTTTACAGCTGTGAAGGGTTTTATAGTCTGGTATGTATATTTGGTCTGATTGTCATTATACTGGTCCTCTGCGTATAGAGGCTTTACTGCTCGCCTCTATACCTCATTATTTTTATTAACTAAAGCAGATGTATCTTTTAGTAAGGTGGTAGCTGCATTAATGTCTTACAGAAGATCTTAATTGTTTATAGTGTTTGTTTGTATTTGTGTACATGTTTTTGTATTTGTAAATGTGTGTGCTAATATGCAGTCCTACTTTGCATCCAAAAATAACCCTTATATAGTCTTATCATAGATTTGCACCAGTCGTATGGCTTGCATTTCTTCATAGACCTGACTATCAACCTTTTCCAAATGAATGCCATACTTGGGATTTGCAAGTGGTCCTTTCTAATTAGTGCCCTAGCTCATAGTACATGAGATCTAGTTATAGCATTTTATGCTAGCATACCCAATTAAGTTAACATATCTGTTGATATACAGATTAAGTATTTAATAATCATCATTGGTAGGAATTGAACCCTGGATCTGCCACTTGGAGTGCAACTTGACCACTTCACTAAGTTGTCACGCCCTTTTTAAAATTTGATTAGTGTTCTATAGAACAGTAAAACATTGAATTTTATACACTGCTTGAGTCATTAATAAAAAATATCAAGAAGGCAATTTTACTATAACATCTACTTTTATCTTAACTCTACTCTAACTTTTACACTAACTTAAAATAAAAAAGTCAAAAATATATAACTGTATACAGTTTAGATATACCTCTTTTTTTTGAGAGATGTCTAAAGCATGTTCAGTTATATATTTGATAAAAATTAGAGTAATGATTAGTTGAGAGTTAAGGTTAGAGCATATTTTATAATAAAATTATTCTCTAATATATTTCTTATTTATACTAATTTATATTTTCTTAAGTTCATTTTGTGAATCAAATATTTTTCATTAATGCTTCAAGTCAGGTTTAGACTTTTATTTCTTGTTTTTTTTTGCATTTTTTATTTTTTATCTGTTTTTGTCTCTTTAGACTAATCCATATTAATCAAAACAATTAATTTTATTGACTCTGTATTATGTGATTAGAACTGCTTTGGATAAATCCTTTTTTGTATTGTATTAATAGCATAATAAGTAAATCTATATACAAACTTGTATTTGTTTTTTATAATTTAATTATAAAACAAAAAGCTTAAAGTTTTATTTTTATTTTTATTTTTATTTTTTAATGTTAAGGTGACCATTTAAGTTCTGGCACATTTTATTGAACTATGGATTAAATGCCAAGATAACCACATAGGCTACCCCTGACTTTGTTATATTAATGAAGATACATTCTAGCTATGTCTGTGTCTTTTGAGCACCTAATTAAGTAGTTCCCTATTACTAAGTACTACACTAGATGTTGTATCTATAATTCACTATTATTTGAGTTACTTAATTAAACCTTCTGATCAACTTAGCACTATCAGGATATTCTTCTCAAAAAGAAACTGCCATGAAAGTCCTTTAAGACTTTAAAGCTAACAAACTCTACTATATATAGGGTTCTTTATCCTTATGATAAACCTATTAGAGTAGTCATATTCCACACATATATCACCTAGATTTTCAGTAACTTACACCTAGACTGCGGCCAAGTACTTGTGGCATTTTATCTCTACTACTATCACTTACTTCTTGCTCTTGCAAAGTTTACACAAACCCCAGCACCCACTTTACAGACTATTAACAGTACTTCAATGCCAACTGTTGGTGCCCCAAACTTTCAATCCAGATGGCCCGGGAGGGACCAGTAGGCATCCCCTGGTATTCCAAATAAATCCTTTTTCCTCTAGCTGATCTGGCAGCCTGATTGGTGTAGTGCTTGCCAAACACGTGGTCCTCGTTCAGTTTGCCTACGGTGTCCAGTTCCCCAGATGATAATTCTTTATGTAGCGCTGTCAAAGATCTGTGCTACCTCTCTACTCGGAACTTCCCAAGCGGGCTTCCATATCCTCGATCTCTTAGATTTATTTGGCTGCTTCACTCAGGTTTTATGTAACTCATGCGTCACACTACATTCCACAACCTCCCAATACGAGTTGGTGAGACCAAAGTCACAGGTGCTTACCCGATCGATATGTTATACAGTTTTATCGTAACGCATTTCCGCAAATTCGAATTTCGTCGCCAGTGGGATTTGAACTCTTGTCCTGCCGCTTGGAGATGCGACAACTTACCAACTACACTAAGTCGCCACAACCAATGGGCTTAACATTATTTTGTACTATATATAGTAATTATATATACTATTTAAATTGCAGTTGTTTTAGCACTAGGCCAAAGTTTTTCTAGTATTATTTTTATATACAATAGAGATTCAGTATCGCTTAGATCGATTTTAGTGAAAAGCTTCCTATAATAATTTTTGTTTTATCAGAAGCTTTTTATGCTGTAATATTCACAAGAGAAGAATTTGTATTAATAGAATCTAATTGGCTTATACCAAAAACAGAAAACATAACATCTTTAATCTTTGTTGTTAATGCACTTTGATACGTCCTAAATTGTTTTAATAACTAAAATTTATAATAAAATTAGACAATGAAAATATTTTTAATTGATAATCCGTGAGTCAATCGGAGAAAATGATCTGCAATTACTAAATAAATATGACGCAATTTAATTAATAAAAAATCTGATTTGCAAATATGAAGATCTTTATAAATATATACATATATATATACATATACTGTACATACTTATATATATAAATCACTTGTAAGTACCTTATGTTTAAGCATTTTTATAATGATAATTAGAGCTTGCTAATACTGTTTAACTTGCCCACTATGACAGAATTTACTTACTCATTACTTCAAGACACATTTTCTATATATTAGTTTAAAACACACCCAACCGTTAATTTAGTGCCTGCCTGCCCAACCTACCTACTAGTTTAGTGCCTGCCCAACTCACCTACTAGTTTAGTACCCGCCGCCCAATCCACCTAATAGTTTAGTGCCTACCTCACCCAACCCAACTACTCTGAGACCAAACTTAAGATGAGTTTGGTTTGGTCTAAATTTAAATCAGACTTGATTTGGCTTGAATCTAGCCTAACAGTTAGCAAACGTATTTAAAGTTTGGGTTCAAATCTTAATTAACAATAGATAGTACCATTTACAAGAATAAACTCTTATATATTAGCATATTAGTCCACAGTAACATATATACTATGATCAAAAAATGGTATAATAAAAAATTGGTTTTTTATTTATCATCGCTAAACTAGATTATTACTATATTTAGTGCAGTAGTAATAGCGATTACTTATTGATATTCTGTAAACTTTATATACATCACCAAAAGTAATACAGTAGAATACCTTACAAAACGAGGTATTATAAGCAATTGATTGATTTTTAATCATAATGCAATATATACATCTTTAAATAATCGATTTTGCTCATCTTTATTTGAGTGTTGTCAAGGGAAAAGGCACTCCAGACTTTTAATTATATTTTGTGCCAGGCATAATCTAATTTATTAATAATTGTGTTAAGTACAAAATATAATTGAAGGTTTGTAGTACCTTTTCCCTTACAGAGCTTATTTTAATCCCAACCCATTACTATTGTTAAAAGTCAGAGTCATTCAAAATCTCGAAGAAATAAATTCCAATAGTATTATAATCTGATATATGAAATATTAAAAGAACAATATTTTGACACTCGAAATCTATGTCTCAAAAAAAACCCTGAATAATTTTAATTCCAAAGAATTAAAATCTTGTATAAATATAATCTCGAATGTAATAATTTGATATTTGACATTTATATTACTTTGGGATTATGTATTTTACGGGATTGTGATTTTTAGTGATTATAATTATTCAGGATTTTTTTTTTCGAGATTTATATTTCGGATTATTGCGGTTTGCAAAATTATGTAAAATTTCAAGATCATTATAATCACTGATTTCTGATTTCTTCAACTTTTTTTGACTTTTAGACTTGACAAAATTTGCGCATTTATTATTTGTAAAAATTTGATTGAATATTTTAATTTGCAACTCCTATTTCTGCAAATATATTACAAAATGATAAGTGTACAACTTTTATTTTATAAAAATAATAAAATTTTTACAAAATGATAATAGCACAAATTTTGTCTAATCTAAAGGTCAAAAAAATGTTGAAGAAATCAGAAATCAGTAAACAGAAATCGTGATTACTTTTTTTTTTTAATAATCTTCAAATTTCACATAATTTTGCAAACTGCAATAATAGTATGTTGGTATATCGTTCTTTCATATTTTGTACTAAACCTGATTGTTTGATAGTCTTGAAGTAGCAGTAGTGAAGACTATTCTGGAAATATTTTGTGTTACTTACCAAATCTAATATGCTTCTTTGATCTATACCTTTTGTTCGATTGATAATATGAAGCCGATACTGCCGCAATGACTGATTCACTATTTTAGATCTTTCAACATCTTGTTATTCTTGAATATTATGGATTAAATGTTCCTATGTATATGGATTAAAAGATTTTGGGTTGGAAGCACTTTGAGATTTTTATTTACATTATAGACAGATTTTTTTTAAATATGATCTAAAAAATTACTTTGGGTTAATGCCAACACGATGTTACATGACTGATCCTTCACCGATATGCAGCATATAAAAGAATTATTTTTTAATATCAGATCATTTTGCTAGTACATTTTATGATTATAAACCCACACCATTTTTATATAATAAAATGGTATGAGATTATAATCATAACATGTACTAGCCGAAACGATCTGGTATTGTAAATAATTCTTTTATATGTTATACATCAGGTGAAGAATCAGTTATGTAATATCAACGGTTCCTCTTGTTGTTAATGCCAAGATTTGGCTTACTAATTTATGCTGATAAATATGAACTTCTATAAAGAAAACAGACGATTGGCACTAATGAGTTCAAAATTTTGATTATCTAGCAATCTTAGCATCACCAACCCTTATTTATGCTAGTAATACAAACTTTTACAAGGAAATAGGGCAATCGGCGTTAGTGAATTCAAAATTTTAATAAACAAATAAACCTAGCATAACCAACCTAGTATCATCAACTTAAAAAATTTCGCTATTCTATCAAACTAAATTAATAGGACAATGTATTACATTTATCATTAGAAGTTATGTTACTTCTTGGTGGCAATATAACAACAGGAGTTATACGTGGTGGTAAAATGGTTGAATTGTGATCTTATTTGAAACCAATAAAAAAATTTTCGCTAAAAAAAGAAAGATTTGTGGTTAGGTTAGGGTTAACCAAATTCAAAATAGGATATAATATAAAATCTTAAATACCCCAAACCTTAATTCTGATTGACTGTGCTCTCAATTAGATTTGCTTATGTTTTCCGTTTGCAAACTAACTGTCCCTAGTAAGGCCAAAAATCAAATAAATTCTTAAAAGTAAAGCTGCACCAGGTATCACTGTAAGCAGTTATATGATATTGATATTTGTTGTTATTATATAAAAATGGTAGGCTCTTTTGGAAAAGAGTGTGTTAGATTTTAAATTGAGATCTGCTAGAGCGATTGTAATCTAATAAGACCCAAATATCAGCAGATCTTATATATACTAGTAAGCACAAATTAATACTAACATTTTACGAATTATACCTTTGACTTTATTCTTGTAATGTGCCTTTAAAAATTAAAAAAAATGTATAAATTTTGCAACAAAATAACTTACTTTGTTTGAATTTTATAAATCTAATTGATCTAAAATATGTATAGTAAATGCCGCATGCTTGTAAAGTAAAGTCAGCCAAAAAAAACATTGACATTTTAACTATTTTACAATCAAAAGCTCCTGGTTTCGTCCTATTATTTGTACTACTTCAATACCGTATTTGATTAAAAATTTTGTAACTTTACTTATAACTTGAAAATTTCAAGTCGTGTCTTATTTCTATGTGATCTGCGTCACATTTTACTATTAAAAATTCTCCGATTGACTGGCGGATCATCAATTAAATATTTTGTATTTTTATAAATTAATTCTAATTAATTTGAATATATTCAAATTAATTAAAAAATTTAATATTATTCAAAATTAAAAAAAAAATTTACAGGCTCTTTGATTGACTTAGCATAATATGTTTTCATTATGTTTCTAACATGTTTTCAAAAAATTCATTATGATTTTTTAATAAGCAATATTTAGTTGTATCAATTAATTCATCGTCAGATGGATAAATTGAATCTTCAATTAATGCTTTGGCCATTTTTTTTACAGTAAGCTAATAATAAAATTTAAATTATTATTAGGAATTTATTATTATTAAATCTTATACAGTATATAATATTCGAATATATTTGGAAATTTTAGAAATTTTATTTAAATTAAACCAAAAAAAAACAAAAATACTTTTATAAAGCTAGTTTTATAAGCAAGATTGAAGCTTTCCGAATATCTATTTTCAATTTGATCTAATCACCTTTCGATTCTATCAACCTTTTTGAAAAGTTCTTTTAATAAAGTATTATTTTCTTTTAACAAAGCCAAAATACTCAAAAGAGTATTTTCTAAATATGATATAAAAATTAAATTAATTTAATAAAGAAAATTACTATATTTAACTGGAGAGATTTTCCTAGTGTTACAAGATGCAGAAGCTATGTATAATAGCAATATTATTAACTCTGATCTTAAATTGAAATATAAATATAATAATAAACAATTGTTTGCTTTGACAAATTTTCTGCAAACAATCTAGGTTCAATCAAAAAACCTGTTTATTTCACTTAAGCACGAAGTCAATTTTATTCTAATAAAGTTGAAGAGATAGTATTTGCTGTTCAAGAAGTTTAATATAATTAAAGTATCGTGATTTTATTTAACTTCATATTGCATAATAATTTATATATATCAGTACATTCAAAGTATATTTAACACCCACTATAAAGCTTTAAGTTGATTTTATTCTAATAAAGTTTGAAGAGGTAGTTTGCCGATTTAATAAAGTTTAAAGTAACTAAAGTATCAAAGATTTTATTTAACTTTACATTGTATAATAATTACATATATCAGCATATTCAAAAAGCATTCAGCACCTATATAAAACCTTATTTTTAGGTTCTCATTATAAGATTCTTTTTAACTCACCCAACTTAACAATCAACTGATATATTGTATATATTCATTAGTAACAGTTTAAAGAACGGACGCAAATCACTAACTCTTTCCAACGATCACTTGTACCAAATTTTCTCTAAAAACAATTGCACTTTTCTCAATATCTTACTAAGTAAACCTATTTTGGCTGCCTAAGTAAAATTGTTTCTAACAAAATTTTACATATCCCTTAAACCGTCAGTGGTTAGCGGGCATATTTGGCTGCTAAAATGTTAAAATTGTTATGTCTGATCTATTTTT
>CAJVPZ010000529.1:0-18777 GCA_910592135.1 Racocetra fulgida | reverse complement strand
AGTTTTGTCCGTCTGTTCTTGTAAATCGAATATCTCAAGAATGATGAGAGATACAGACTTGAAACTTTACAGATATATGTAAAAACAGTAGCTGAACAAATGTTATTAAGGGTCAAGAGGTTGTTAACTTAATAAAATTTTTCGTAAATTGAGAAAAACGTGAAAATTATTGTGACGAAATTTTGTGTACAAATGATAAGCAGAAAGAGTTTTTTTTATAATTAAACAAATTAAAAATTAAATTATTTTATATCTAATATTAAGTATAAATAAATATTTATTATTTTTATAGGTTGACCTTTTAAAGAATTATAGTTAATCTCTAATTATTTATTTATATTTAAATAAAGATATTGACTATGTTTTATTTTTATAAATAATTTTTAAGCTTCACTAAACTCTAGATATATAATACAAATTACTAGTAAAGAATAATATACATAGCTTCTCTTTTAACACTTCTACAAAAAATTATACATCTATAAGTTTGATTTTAAAAATAATTTATTATCATAATCTTATTAATCAGGATTTACATAGTTGAAATATATTACTAAATAGGTTCCAATTATTCACTAACAATCATCATGCTGATAGCTTATTTAGCCAACATGGCACCAAGTGACAATTTACTAAAAAGATATGTGCTAGCGACTAATAAAATGCTAATCCTAACTCTATGTGATGTTGGTCAAATGAGCTATCAGTGAAATTATTGTCTGCAAAGTAAACGGCACCACTACTAAATATATAGTATAAAAGTGCATATAAATTAAAGTGCAAATAAGCTATTTAGTTTTTTTTTAAAAAAAATTTTAAAAACTACAGTATTGCAGCTACAAAAACACCATGTGTACTGGTCTTGGTAGGGTAGAAAAAAATTAATTTATATACCGTTCCTGACAGGGTTGTAAAAAAGGACCTCCAAAATACAATACCACTATAACGAAGTATAAAAATTGTCACAGCAGATCTGCAATTTGGATTGGCTAATGCCGTGGATCTGCAAAATTTTGCCCATATCACATAATTATTTATTAATTTCTGCCGGAATCAACTTTTAACCTTTCATTCCAAAAATAGAAAATTCCAAAAATAGGTCTGCACAATGATGAAATTAGGCCAGAAACAATTATCACTAAATTTTGAGTAATTCCAGCCAAAATTTTTGATTGTCGCACTTATCCAATCAAAATCAAGAATTTGCCAAGACAATTTGTTGCGGCAGCTAGGTTTAATTTTTTAGTTAAGGTTCGCTTTATAATCCTAACAGGAACAATAAATTTTTTGTAACACCTTCAAGATTGGTACTGCAAATCCATCAGGAATAGTATTTTCGTATTGCAGCTAAAATAAATATATATTGCAAAATTTTTACTATTAAAGTCATGACTCTAATTATAGCGCACTTTATTAACTATGATTTAACACATAACTTAATTATAAAAAATAAAACCGATGCTCAACCTATATTATCCCTGATCTTGAAATTTGGGCAACAAATACAATAAGGCCACACAAATTTAATATCTTGATGTTCATAACATGAAACTTTCAAACAGACGTGGCCGGCCGGCTTTTTTTTTAACTTTTTTATATAAAAATTTTTTGAAATTTTCCTTAAAAATCCACCCGGCTATTAAAACATATAAAAATTTTTTTTACAAATTTCGAATTTTGACCCGGCCGGGTTATGAAAATCAATTAATTTTTGCATGACCTAATGAAACTTTGTAGATGCATATCTTTCAATAGTATTAAAATTGAATCGTAATATCCTCATAATCAATAATGAATTTTAAAAGGAATGCATAAATTGCTTAACTAAATTTTCAATTATCGCAATTAATCAATTAATTGAAATGCTTTGCTAAAAATTCATTATATTAAATGCTGATTTACCATATAGCGTGGTTTAAAATATTCAGGGTGCTTTACAATTTATGGTTGGAGTGATGCTATGGTTAGCGTAGGAGTTATAAAATGATGCTCTAAATTCAGTAAAGTTTTTAAATCACAATTACCGATTTAATAAGCCCATATATTTACAAAAAAATCTATTATCATGACATATAAGCAGGTGCAAGACAAGAATTTTACATTTCAAGTGCCATAATTTTCGATTAACCTATCTATAATACCCCAAGTACAATATATTCTAGGCTCTAAAAATTGTGAGGGATATTATAATAAGGGGTGACCTTTTAGACCATGCTATACAATAATTTTAGCCAATTAGATAGTTCAGTATAGCAACTCAAAAAAAGTGATCATCTGATTTCGAATACTTACCAGACGCATTAAGTTTTGTGCACATTTTAAATGCGTTAATGTTATAATAAAATTAATATATAAGCACCCAAATTCTATACTGTTTCATTGAACTGATTAAAATCAACATTAGCATATTTATCACATGATTCGCTTTCACTCGCAATTTAATTAAAATAAAATAGATTAAAATGAATAATCAACCACAAATTATATTGCCTAGTACTCCATTAACGGAAGTAAACAAAAGTAATGATTACCTTACCCGCAGGCGTGAACAATCTAAACAAATTATGCACCAAAGACGTGCCATGCAATCAGATGAACAACGAAATATGAGAAATTCACAGAATGCCTCAAATATGCGAAACAAACGTGCCTTAAAAACTCCTGATGAAAATCTTAATTGACGACAAAATGAATCTGCTTAAAAGAGATGGCGAAGATTAGAACAACATGTCAGGTCTGAACCTGAGACCAATGAACAGCTTTCTTCATCTGACAGAAAACTTCTACAGGACTTTCGCAATGCTATGAAAAAGCTTAGTAACACACTCTGCAATGTATGCAATAAGCGATTTCCGTCCATTATACTTTTTCAGGGAGAATGCTGCCGTTGTCATAAAGAAAAGGGCACACCAAAAAAATTTTCTGCTGAAAACAATATGGACCCCGGTATCCTATATTATTCATATGTATTATTATTAATTAGAAGAATTGAAAATATGTCAATTGAATTAGACACATCCAATTCTATATGTCCAATTAATCTAATTGACAGTATGGATCTATATACAATTGTTAATGAAATAAATTAATGTTTTTTAGGTGATGTGCCACAAAAACTTCAGGATCTTACTGAAATCGAGGAAATGCTGATCGCCCAAGTCTTCACAGTCATATTAGTTTACAATCTTCGTGGAGGCCAATATACATATTGAGAAAATGTTATTAACTTTCCACAAAACGTGCAAAAATTTGCAAATCGCTTACCACATCATCCCTCTTCATTAAATATGCTTATCATACGACGTAATTCTTCAGACAGATCAGCTTTTCGTGATTTTCAGGTCTGCCGGGATAAAGTTTCTAGAGCCCTTCATTGGTTAAAAGAAAACAACATTTTTTTACCGCGATATTGAAATTGCTGACGATATATTATTATCTTTGCCTGAGAATGGTACAATAATTAATCGACTTCCAGAGGCTGCAAATAGCTATGAATTATGTAATGAACAAGCAGGCGATTTAGATAATAATGAACAGGAAGACAATGAAGATTTTATTTCATGTACTTTCGTTCTCGTTCTGCCTCCAGGATGTAGTGAAAACAATGCAATAAATAATGCTCTAAATCGCATACAACACAATCAACTAGACTATGAATATCTGACAGTTGACTGGCCTCATATTGAACGTACACCAATTGATAAATTCCGCACCATAGGATATATTGCACATGCATTTCCTACACTTTTTCCCTGGGGCAATGCTGATTTTTGTGCACATCGTGTGAAGGAAGTGAAACTAGCAGAGTACTTTCAACACCTTCTAAAATATAAAGATAGCTGTTTCGCTCGTCATCCACATTGGAGATACTTTGCTTTAAATTCTTTAATGCGTTGGAGGCATTGGCAGAAGAACGCATATTTGTTAGACAAAATTTAGAGGAGAGACAACTTACAGTAGCTGAAGTTCAAGAATTGTTGCAAAGCGATATTCATATGGCAGATAGAGTGGTAATGTTTGGAGAAGGGCTGAGAGGTACTCGTCAATATTGAATGCGGTGTCGTGCAGAGCTTTCTAATATGATAAAACAGTTAGGCAGCCAAGGGATGATATTCTTCACTTTTAGTGCAGCAGATATGCACTGGTCCGAACTTCATAACTTGATGCCTCATGGTGAAAATATCACTGAAGAAACAGAGCAAGAGGCTGCCAAATGACGGCATCAAGATCTAATTGATAATCCACACATCGCAGCTTAGTTTTTTGAGAAGCGATTCAAGGTATTTTTTGAAAAAGTTTTGATACCAAAATGGGGATTAGTAGACTGGTGGTATCGATATGAATGGCAACATCGTGAAAGTGTTCATATTTATAGCGTTGCAATTCAAAAAAATGCACCAGAAATTAAATGGGAAACCATAAGGGCAAATCAAGAACAAATGGAAGAAACAATCTGTTACCTAGACTCATTAGTAACAACAGTAAACCCTGGTTTAAATGCACCAGTGCCTACACGTCATCCATGCCAAAAATGTCCTGAAAAAATTGATGACGGATTACAGGATTATATAGAACTCATAAACAAGTTACAGCGGCATACATGTTGCAGTGCCTCATATTGTTTAAGAGTCAACAAGCAAACAGGACAGCAATCTTGTAGATTTGGATTTCCAAAAGAATTAAATAATCAAACTTTGGTTCGATTTGATAATAACAGTCATCCAGAGTTAATCACAGCCAGAAACAATCCCCTCATCAATCCATATAATCGCCTCCAACTTCAGGGTTGGAGAGCAAATGTTGACTTGAAACCTGTGCTTACAATACATGCTGCATTGCAATACATCTCTAAGTATGCAAGTAAAGCCGAACCACGGTCGTTAGCATTCTCAGAAATTTTGAACAGAACTCTTCATAGTGCTAACCCTGATAGCCTATCAATTGTTGTGTTTCAAAAATTACTTCTCCACACTGTATCTGAACACGACTATTCAGCTCAAGAAACTTGTCATCTCCTCCTTGGAATTCCTCTCTATCATAGTAGTAGAAACTTCATTACTCTAAACCTTAATAAAGAGGCGCCTCGGTGGCTTCGTGGTAGTGATAGAGAAAATGATCATAATGATGACATACAAGAATCATCAAATAGTAATGGAAGAACAGGGCTCTCACCTTTGCAGCTGTATTGGAATCGACCTGTTAACCTTCAAGACCTTTCACTCTTCAGGCTGTACCTACAATTTAAATTTACTAAAGAGAAATGGATAAAATGTAATAAAACTAATATAGTACGCATATGGTCCCATCCTTCTCCTTTATGTAATGGACTCCATTGGGAAGATTTTTGTCGTACAAAAGTTCTTCTCCATGTTTGCCATCGAAGTCTCTAACAACTCACTAATAACAACACACTTTCATGAGAAGAGTTATATAAGCATTATCTGCCAGAAATTAATGCAGATCCTGATGACATAATCGGCTTTGCAAAAGAAAATTCTGAAGAAAATAATAGTGATGAAGATAGTATGGATGATCTTGAAGATGAGGAAGAGGAAATTCGACCTAATTGGATGTCCTTGTCAGAAATGGGTCCAAATTCACACATCAATGTTTCCTCTGATCTTGGTTCCTGTGACATTGAAATTAATTATGATTGGATTGGTATGAGCAGGCAATGGTATCCCATCTTTGAAGGTGCTGATAACTTTATTCAACACACTTGTGATAATGTTGTGGTCCCAGAAATTGAAGCGCCTGCCATTGATATAACGATTAATCGTGAAACACTAAATGAGAAACAAAAATTGGTGTTTGAACGGATAGAATTTCATTATCATGTGACACTCTCAGGTTAACAAATAGATCCACTGTTAATTATAGTAATGGGCACTGCAAGAACTGGAAAGTCTTATCTCATAAAGGCAATTAGAGCCAGGCTTCAAGAAATGGAGAAAGAAAATCTATATGAGAACGACTCACCTCTGTTATTAGTACTTGCACCAACTGGTGTAGCAGCTTTCAACATCAACGGTGCTACTATTCACTTGGTTCTTTCTATTCCAACTGCTACAAAAGATGTTGAATTAACAGGTGAACAGCTAAAACGGCTCCAAAGTAAACTTAAAAATGTGAAATATGTCATTATAGACGAAATGAGTATAGTTGGGTGCCGCATTCTTGCTTTAATCGACTTATGACTTCGTCAAGCCTTTTCAGAATATCATAACATCCCTTTCGGTGGTTGTTCCATCATTTTTGTAGCTGACTTTGGTCAGCTACCTCCAGTATGTGATCTTCCAATGTATGCTAAAAATTCTCGTCTATCGAATCCAATATCTGAAGATGGGCGGTTAATTTATAGCCAATTTCGAGAAATTTACAAACTTGAAGTTGTGCAACATCAAGCTGGAGAATCAGTGGCACAATGTCGGTTTAGAGATATTCTATTACACCTGTGAAATGGTGAATCAACTCGATCAGACTGGGATGAGCTAATAATATGACTACAGGAGAATTTACCTCTATCAGAACTGGAAGCTTTCTTAAATGCCACTTGCCTTTTATCAAAATGGGAAGATGTTGATGAATTTAATGAAAACAAGCTTCGTATGCTAAATCGTCCTGTTGCTAGAATTAGAGCTATTCACAGTGGAGGAAGGGAGGCTCAAAAAGCTGACTCAAATGAAGCAAAAGGCCTTGAATCTGAGATAGTACTGGCAAAGGGTGCATGTGTTATGCTTAGCGCAAACCTTTGGACCACCGCTGGTCATGTTAATGGAGCAATGGAAACCATTGAAAGTATTATTTTTAACGATAATGGACCCACTTCTCTTCCTACTGCTGTTCTGGTATTATTTGAAAAATACAATGGACCTGTCATTACCACTCCTGAAGGCATTAGAGTTGTTCCAATTGCCCCTATACAACGCATATCGGACGGTAAGTCTGAAACATATTCACATACACAGATTCCTCTTTTTTTTGCGTAGGCTATTACGGTTCACAAGTCCCAGGGTCTGACCTTGCCAAAGGCTATAATTGATCTTGGACAAAACGAGTTTGCCGCAGGCCTATCATTTGTGGCAGTATCTCGCGTTCGTTCACTTTACGATATAATCTTCAAGCCTTTTACATTTGAAAGACTTCAACGTATAAAAAAATATAAAAGACTTTGAGAGCAGATTCTTGAAGAAGAACGGTTATTGAGTATAGAAACAAGAAATCATAACTAAATAATATTGGCTTCTTTTATTTATTTTTTTTTTTCTCTAAAACAAAATTTGAATCTCGAAGTATTTGTAATTAGAAAATTCAGAAAAAGTGCTTATACCGTAGACACTTAATCAATTAATTATAGTATGCAGATAGAGAAACAAAAAAAATAAATAAATACTTTTATATAAGGTGATCTTCCTGTGGACATTTCGGTCATGACAATACCAAACTATAATGTTTGCTGCTACTGTATATGGTCGTTTAATACTTTCTGGGCAGCATCGCGCAAAATGCTATAAATATCAATTAAATCAAATTCATCTTAGATCCGCGATATAAGATATCAAATTAGTAACGGATCCCTGTTATATACAAGCTGCGCAACAAAACTTGAATAATTTAAAGCAATAATTGTGACGATTAAAATGAAATCAGAATAAAATGAAATTTGTATAGTGTAAAATAGATAAGTCACAAAAAAATACAAAAATTTGGGATGTGTTAGCCTTAGGGTAGAATTTAAATAGTATAAGTAAGAAAATGAGTAAAATCACTACCCAAAAAATTTTTAATTATCCTAACTAGCCAATTAAATTTCAAGATCCGGTGTAACATAACACGAGCAGAAAATTCAAAACAAATGTTCGCTTTGTCAAAAAATCGTTCATAAATCAAAATTTATTCTATAAAATGGTCTTCTGCGCACTAATAAAAAAATTTCCTTGCAAAATTTTGGTATAAAAAATATTTTCAAGCCTTAATTTTACAGATTCTAATCTAATAATGTAAATTTTTACTTTGAAAAAATTTTGGGTAGCGAATTAGCCAGAGTAGACTTAGAAGGTTAATGTTAAAACATGACATACTATAAATTTTTTTTATATTGTATTGTTTAAGGTTATACATGATCTAGTCAATAGTGATTCTTTTATTGATTTTTTTTTTAAGGTTTCGATCTGGTATTGATTTTTTTTTTTTAATCTAGCTGATCTAGCCAATAGCGATCTTTGTAGTAATTGTTTTTTTTTAATATAGTCAATAGCGACTCTTGTATTGATTGTTTTTTTTGTTTATACCTGATTTAGCCAATAGCGATCTTTGTATTGATTGTTTTTTTTTTTAGGTTACACCTGATCTAACCAATAAGCATTGAAAATTTGCTAACACACGGACATCAGGTGTACTATTGCTCTGCCTGTAATGTCCTTCGAACAATTAAGTTACATAAGTGTAATTTAATAAATCAGTAATCTCAATAGTTAATCAGTACGACTGATATTATAGACCAATACTTATAAGGTAACTAAGTAATAACAATGAATATATAGTATGATCATGAAGAAACTTCATAATTAAAATAAGAGAAAAAATAAAAAAAAGGTAATATAATCATTATGTCACTTAATAGTCAAAATAATAAATATATCATTAACTAATAACAGTTAAGAAATCAATTTTTAATAACTCCTATACTAAAGATATTGAAGTCTAAAGCTTTATTAGAAAAGTGAGATAGCAGTTCTTTTATACTTTCAAATTATATAAAAATATTTAATTATATGTTTTAGTATAATTCTATATTTTGGTTCTTATTAGTACCTTATCTTCAGGCTTATCTTTACTAACTTAACCTTTCTGAGACTATTTACTAAGCTTTAGTACTAGTTAGTATATTCTGAAAGGCTGTTTTATGTAACTGACCTTCCTACTTTAGTTTACTTCTACGCCTTAATTAGAGTTACCTGCTATAATTAATTACAACCTTTACGACATATAGGTTGTAATATTACAACTTGTTAAAAACAAATACAGCAGGCAACTCTAGCTTTAATACAATAAATATACTAAGCTATAAACAAATAAAAATCTATATTTAAAAAAAATAAACAAAGATAATGAATAAAATAAATAATTGTATAAATCCAAACTACTAAGTCTTCGCTACTGATTTAACCTTACAATATTCTTATGATTCCAAGCTTACATATTCTCATTACTACAAATCATGATTTTTTTAAAAAAAATATAACAATATACAAAAGTTGTATCAATTTTTCACATTTTTTAACCAAAAATACTACTTCTAGTTATATTAGAATACAAACTAATATTATTACTTTGAGTTCATTGCAAAAGCCAATATTCTTAAATCAGTTATATTATTTTGTTTCAATTCAATAATCATCAATAAAGATCTATATCTAAAATTCAATATCACACTAATGCCTAGTGGTTTCATATTCTGAAAATTTCAGTTCATTATTATAATTTCTAATATATTGTATTATGGTATTGGCCAAATTAGAACATCTTTCCAAAACAAATTGCTAAGACAGTGCATAAAACTTTTGAATGCTACATAAAACATATCATCTATATTATTCATATTTTCAAATATGTATACTAATATATTCTAAATTCAGAATGCAGATCAGGTTGACTAATATGATGAAAATAACATAAATAAGCTTTTTGTAACCTTATAGTTTAGTGTAGTCATAGGGTTATTTTAATTAAACTTTTATATTAATATATTATAATAACATAGTAGTCTAATAATATATATATAGATAAATATAGCAGCCTAGGTTATAGTTCTTAAGTTTTTTTAAGTATAGTTAGTTTAGTTTTGTGAGTAAAAATAAGAAATATTTTAAAAGATATTTGTATACTGGGTATAATTGCTAGGAAGATACTTACTTGTATTGCTTATATTTCTTTGTACTATTAGACCTAAAACTTGTCAATCACAACTGTCTGCAGTTTCATGTTATATACGAAATATGTGACATATAACACATGTACCAAGAATTCTACAATTTCTACTAGTTCTACTATTTCTATTAGTTCTACTAGTTTTATTAGTTCTACCAATTCTACCAATTCTACCAATTCTACCAATTCTACTAGTTCTAGCAGTTCTATTATTTACTTCACTGTTATTAGTTCTTTATATATATTAGTTATATTTGCTTGCATACCAATTAATCCATAGAATAAATCTAGTATAATTAATATATAATATTTTTCAGTCCAAGAACATGTATAAATAGTCCTGTTATTTTTTCTCAAATCATTAGTTTCGCATATAACAAGTAATAAAGAGTAAACTCCTATTAATATGACTACTTATATCTTCATATATATTTAACCGTTTGCTTCTTTCATTAAATGCAAATCACTTGAATTCTCTTAAAGCATAAATGCAATAAACCATATATTTTACTTAAGCATAAACATAGTATTGTTATCAATTGTCTAACATATTCGTAGCTAAAGTAGAATCGTTATACCAAACTTATAAGAGGTAGTTTACAGGTATAACATTTGGTAGTGACTGTGAGATTCAGCTCAACCCATATATTTAATTGTGAGATAATTCTTGGAAGAGAATCTGATATCGATCAACCTAATATTTAGTTTATGAACTAAAAAGTATTAGACTATAGTGAGAGATAATTATTATACACATCAGATATTTATTGCAACTGTGCTATTAAATCACTTTGTTAGTAAAAGACATCTCTGAATACCAATATATAATGATTGTATAAGATTTTAAAATAATCTGAGAGATTCAGATTTAACTGTGAGATATTGTTTAACCCATAACTGTGTATTTATTAGATAATATCTGTGAGATACAAATTTAACTGATATATGGTAGAAAATTAGAAAGTCATTGCTTCACGATATTAATATAGGACATTTGCACTTATATTTATCAAAGCATATGGCATATTGAAATAAATAACAAAAGTAAACAATCACATTATTTTGTTATTAATATTGATTAACAAATAGCAGATATATTTGTAGGAACTGTAAATTTACAAAACTCATTTTGTTAATTACGATAGTGGATAACCAGTGCAATTCATGTGATAATGTATAATAAACAAAAGGGAATTGCAAGAATTATATTAGTAACACTAATATTGCACTTTATTTGAGTAATTATATAATATAGAAACCTAAATATATAATTGAAAAGAATTATTAGCTTAATTTAACGTGCAAAACAACTAAAGCAACACTTATTAGAAGATGTATATCTTAGAAGAATCTTATTATATCACCTGTATATTTATAGTCATTAATATCTCTATAATTGTTCTAAGCATGATATTACCCCAACATTTTATAAAAAGGATATATCAAACAGTTAACAGTAATATTAGTATGAAGATAGAGAATTACAATGATTAAAAACTCATTTATTATACTAACCTGGAAAAGGTCATTCTTGAAAATGATACTAAAGATCCTAAAGGCTCTATAAAGGATAATAATATAGTTAATAATATGAAAATGAAAGAACCAAACTGTAATAAGAAAGTAAATGAAAAATGAACCAAAATGCTTGATTGTTATAGCTTACATACACCGGATCATTTAAGTCTTGTAATCAAACAGCTTGATGATCTTCTTGAAATATTAAAATTAGAATTGAAATACCTAAAGAAAATAGTTCAAATAGTTAGTATAGCCCCAAATGTAAAGAAAGACAATGATGATAATGTAAAGAAAATAAATACTAATTGCATAATGAATGCACTATTAGAAGTATCAACTGTAATAAAGTCCTTTAATAAAAAAATGATTGCTAAATTTGAAGTTATTAACAAGGATATAGAAGAGAAGAGTGAGGTTAATAAAATGCTGTTAAAATATAATAAAGACAATAAGGAAGAGTTTAAAAAACAGTGCAATTACTTTATACAATTTAAATGTTCTCAGAAATCGCAGGAATCATACATCGATGATAATTCGAAAAGTCTGCAAGATCTGTAAAGAAAGTTTTAGTTAATAAAAGTGTATCAGAACAGGATAAAAATAATTTAGAGAAAGTTAAGAATAACAATGCTTAACTTATGGCAATGCTAGCTTCACAGGAATTACCTGTTTGAGACCAAATAGTAGATCATGATGAAAAACTATCTATAACCGAAAATCAAAAATTAGATGATCCTATAAAAGAAAATAAGGACATCAGTATAATAGTGAAGCTGAATAAAAATCAAACAATTAATTTAAATTTATTTTTTAATAGAACTGTAGAACTGTTAAAAGAAGTGTTACAAGACAAAATTATTAATGACTTGGATCTTCAAGAAAGTTTTGTCAAATACAAGTTTTAAAGAAAATTACATTAACAAAGACCCTGACTTAAGTGTAGACAAGACTCTTGATCTGTTTAGTGAGTTAGAGATGGATGAGTTTTTAAGGGTTAGCAACTCTTTCAATGAATTACAGCCTCTTGACGAAAGCTATGATGAAACATCAAGTCTAGAAAAAGTTCTTATTATGTTAGATAAAGAATCGGAAGATCTGTTGTATAGTAAAATAAGAGATCAGAATGAAAAATTACTACTATTTAGAGAAACTAAGCTTGATAATAATTCTTCTAAGCAAGCTTGTACCTTGAAGAGCAATTTCAATAAAAAATCTAAAGATCAGAATAGGTCAAGATACAAAAGAGCCCAAAACAACTATATCGCAAAAAGTAAAGCATTGCATAATAACTTTATACTGAAAAAGTTTCGAGTCATAGAAACTAGTTGAAAGATGGAAAATTTTAATGCCTCAAGTAAAAAATTAAACAAAGAATGCACTGACCCTAAAGAAATTAAGAATCTTGAGACTGATAATGAGAAGGTTGAAGGATTTAGTCTTGAAAAATTGTATAATGAAGGTAGTGTTTGGATAGCAATAGAAGAAAGTGAGTTAGAGTGCAGCCTAGTATCAAATAATATGAGATGAAATAGAATATCAAAAATCAATTTACCTACTACAAATAATATTCATAATTTGTTAGTTGATCACATGTTTGATTTGTCAGTTCGATATAATGATTGTAATATTTCTGTACAAAAAGCAAATAAAATGTTAGAACCAATATCAAAAACTAAAAGGAAATAAAGAAACAAAAGACATTATTCAATGAGGTCTACCTGAATGATTTATTTGCTGAGGATACTGATACTAGTAGTAGTTAATGTGAGTGTATGACTGTAACTGAAAATCATTCATATACAAACTCTTGTAGAATCATGTTACTACAGTTCCTTATACAATTCTAGGAATTTAAGAGAATTTGTAAATTATATTCTCATAGTATAACTAAATCTAGAGCTAGACATATGTTGAACAGTGCAGCAAAGATTAGTTATGCTTTTAATGAAAATATACCACTTCCTTCTGATGAATTATATAATATTCTTTTACAAATGCATGGTATGATGCTTAACAGAACTTATACCAAAAATGTAGAGAAGAAATTGGCTGAAATAATAAACAATTGTATAAATATGCAAGTTAGTAGAATTATTCTTGTTAATGCGAACTGATATTGACAACGTTCATGGAATGTTTCAAACTAGTTATTTTTTAATTATCAAACAGAATTGAATTAATTGATCAGAGTAGCTACAATTGATTATTTGCGGAGCTCATAATTAAAGAAGGAGGAATGTTAGATCTAAAACTTGTCAATCACGACTGTCTGCAATTTCACATGATATACGAAATATATGACATGTAACACATGTGCCAAGAATTCTACAATTTCTACTAGTTCTACTAGTTCTATTAGTTTTACTAGTTTTATTAGTTCTACCAATTCTACCAATTCTACAAATTTTACTAATTCTACTAGTTCTAGTCATTCTATTATTTACTGTTATTAGTTCTTCATATGTATTAGTTATATTTGCTTGCACACCAATTAATCTATAAAATAAATCTAATATAATCATTATATAATATTTTCCAGTCCAAGAACATGTATAAATAGCCTGTTATTTTCCCTCGAATCATTAGTTTCTCATATAACAAGTAATAAAGAGTAAACTACTATTAATACAACTACTTATATCTTCATATATATTTAACTGTCTGCCTTTTTCGTTAAATGCAAATCACTTGAATCCTCTTAAAGTGTAAATGCAATAAACCATATATTTTACTTAAGCATAAACACAGTATTGTTATCAATCGTCTAACATATTTGTAGCTAAAGTAGAACTTATAAAGGTAGTTTACAGATATAACAGTACTTTTTGGTATCTTGTATGTGTTAAAAAAAACTTGATATCTCATATTATTACTTACAATTAGAGATGGCTATTGCACATTTTTGTATATGCATCTATGCATATTTTCTCATCAATGTTTTATATATAAAAATTTGTTAGCTTTAATACTAAAGTAATATTATAGATGAGGCAATGTACTTTCATGTGTATGCACTAATATACATTTATACATATAATTCTATTTTATTTACATGATATTTAATCAAAATTTTATAACCATTTAATTGTATTAACTATTAACTCAGTTGATATTAAGATAATTTGGCCTATGACTAACATAATGTGGGCAGAACTAAGAAATAACTTTTGTGCTAGATTCTTATTATGACTTTAGCAAAAAAACAATTATATTATTCTTTGTAAGTATTTAAATAATTGAATAACAATTTGAAATTAGATTAAATTTTGTTTAACAAAAAGTATACAGTTTTCAGAAAAATATACATTTTTTCTATCTCTACTTACAACTCTTAGCTAAATTGGCTGATTAATACAAAGTCTCTTTCTGGATCATAACACCAGTAAATGTGTTGTTATTCCAGAAATTTAGCATATAATATTTGGAAATATCACTACTTTGTCAATATTTTGACAGCTATTCAAACTGAGCTTTCTAAGTTTAATGCTTGATATTATTTTATTTTCTAGACTGAATGCTTGTAATATATATTAACAAATTTAATTCTTCAAGTTAAGGATAGTGTATTAGTATTGTTTTGTTTACAATAAAGATTAATAGGTTTTAATTATAACCAATTGTGCAAATAAATAAAATCAATACAATTTCAACAAATGATATGTTAGATATTAATTTGAATATTTTAAATAATAGTATAGAGATGCTTTATGAACCTTAAATTTTGTTGCTAAGTTTGGTTTATATATTTTAAAAACTTTACAGGCTTCTGTTGTTAAATATTCATTAATATTTTAATATGAAGTATGTGAGTTTATCAAATTTCTGATATCTACTTAAAGCAAAAAACAAAAAAGTAGTAACTTTTTTTTATTTACTATTTAACTCTAAATTGATTACATAATTAACTCTATTCTGTATACAAATTAGATTGTTAATTTGACTACCTTTATTTATAATTATCAAATTTTGTGACTATATAATGTGATCATGACCCTTTAAATCTTACTAAACTAAGAGATTAGTACTTATTTTTTATCTTTTTTATCTTTTTATTTATTTATTTTTTATTTTTTTTTATTTTTTATATTGCACAGCTATTTATTTTATAAATATATTGAATGCTAAAAAAATTTTTTTGCTATATTGGATGATATTTCAGCACAAGCTACCAAAATCAGGTATATTAGATCAGCAATTGCCTCTACAAATTCATAATTTTTTTAAGATATCTTTTTATAAATAAAAATAATATTTCAATTGGATTAAAGTCTGAAGAATATGGTAGAAGAAATAAGACTTGTGCATCAATAGCATTAACTATTTCAACTAATAACTTGCTGTAGTGAATTTGAGTATCATCCAAAACCAAAACACTGTTTGTATCAGGATATACTCACATTTGTAAAATCTTAAACAATATTTATATATTAATACTTATAATAAACCTTAAATTTTAATTTTAAATATTTTATACAGTACTTAAAACCTCTCTAATTATAAAATTTTTAAAACATTGCATATTACAGCTTTCTTCAATAAAGTTAATAGCTATAATACCTGTTAATGTTAATGCAGATAGGATTGTATATCTTTTACTTTATACAAAGATAGTTTTTTTGTATGTGTGATTATTAATAGTAGAATATTCATAATTTAAATACAATTAATTACATTTATTTTTGGACGCTTCATTGAAAAATAAGTTAATCATATTTATAATAATCTTCAATATGCACTATAAATACAGATCTAAGAAGCTCATTTTGCTTAATATCAGCTTTATATAACTATAATGTAAATAAAAATTTTTACAAAAAAAACTTTTTTCAAGTAATATTATATCATTTTAAATAACAATATATCATTAAAATTGATATTCCTTTTTGGTTATTATTCTCATTTCATATTGCAACTTGTCAAGGTATAGATCTATATTTTTTTAACTAACTTACATAAAATTTAAAAAATTTAAATATTATATTTAATAGGTTTTATAATTTACACTATATGAAGTCCCACTAGTAGTGTAAAAAAATTTTAGATTTACAAAATTACTTTAATATTGTTATTATTAAATGATCTTTTTTGACCTGAAGCTTCTTTAAACAGAATTTTTATATGATACCATTTATTATATTTTTTAAATGTATATTTTATTAAAGTTTTACCTATATACAAGAGTTTTGCAATTTTTTGTTTGCTATTACCATTATAAGTAAAATAAACTATATGTAATTTCAAACATCATTAAGAGTCATTTTTGCAATTTTAAATCTACAAAGATATACTTAAAAATATTAATTTTATTTACTTAAAATACAACCAAATACAAAATTTAATTGTTATTTTCTATACATTTACAAATAAATTATACAATCAGGTAGAATTGAATACAATTGAATACAATTGCATACAATTACATACAATTAATTTTAGTTAAACAATTAGGTATGCAGTGATCTGCAAATTTATCAAAAGTTACATCACAAACCATAATAAGATATTCTAATATTAGTAAATTTTTATTTTAATTTGAATCAAGAACATTCACTGTCAAATAATTAAAAATTACTTATTTGGAAGTTTTATACAAACTGATAATACATACTCATACAATTTTAGAGATTACCAATCTTACTAACTTTATTATTTAGAACTAATGGTCATATAAGTTATAATAAATTTGCTTAAAAATTTAAAAGTGAATTAGATTTATAATTATGTCATTGAACAATTTTAATAATTTTAATCTAGCATAGAGATAAAATTCTAATACAATATATAAAAAAATTTTTTTTTGGTATTAAGGTGAGGCCTTGCTCATATCTTTATTAATAATTTTATTGGGTGATAGTAACCACTAGTTGAGTAATCAACTGGTGTAAATGTTACTACAATTCGTAAGAGTACAAATAAAAATAAAATTATACAGCAAGAATAAAAGCTTAGACTAATTTATCTGCAATCTAAACCTACTAGAGTGGTCCTAAGCTCACCTAGATTATAATAGAGGAAATATAATTTATTGAAGTACTATAGTTGATCCAGTGAACAGACCAAACATTATATTTCCTTCTAGCCTGGCCAACAGGTAGACAGGTATTGAAATAGATGTGTAGTTGATCTGGTTTGCCACATATACAAGAATAAGTATATATTGTATGAGTATGTCAAGTTGAGATGATAGATTGTATTGAACTTGATAAATCAGATTGTTGTTCAAAGCTGGAGGATTCAGGTAGTGTAGAAGAGCTTGGATCATTAGAGTATGGATAGTTAAGTTTGTTAAGCTTTCTCCACTTAGAAAAGTTAGAACAATAGAGTTTCCATAATTGTTCATATAATTGTTTATTTATTTTAAGTAATATATTAATTACTGTTTGAGAAGCGATCTTGTAAGAAATATTATAATTTTGAATAGTTTGAATTAAAGATATAAAAATTAGACCTTTGAGTGTAATATCTAGATAGTGTGAATAAGGTTGAAAAGCAAATAGATAGAATGCTTCATGGTTGTTAATTTTGTGAATGAGTTCCTCAAGCTGGTTATTCGGAAGATCTAGTTCTGCTGATTTGAGATGCTGTGTGGTAGTATTAGTAATAACTTGATAAATTAATTGGTGATTCGCCAGTCACCTGGTGCATGATTATAGTATAACGTGATGCAGATCACTATATAAATCACATATACTCGAATGTGATGTTCGCCCAAAGAAAACTTTTTTCTTACTAAGATAATCGCTCTTCTCTATTAAGCGAAAAATTGTAGAGCTCGTTGAGGCGCATCTAATAGCAGTAAGAACATCAAAATCGGCCCAGTATTCATCGCGATATCACTAAAAACGATTCGCCGACTATGTAAAATTCTATGTAAACAAACTATTGTTTTACATAGAAATTTTACATAATTAGTGAATCGTTTTTTAGTGATATCTCGACGAATACTGGGCCAATTTTGATTTTCTTACCGCCATTAGATGCGCCTCGACGAGCTCTACAATTTTCGCTTAATAGAGAAGAGTGATTATCTTAGTAAGAAAAAGGGTTTTCATGGGTGAATGTCACATTCAGGTATATGTGATTTATATAGTGATCTGTGTCATATTAGACTATGATCATGCACTAGGTTACTGACAAATCACCAATTAAATTATAATTTTGGCATCTATACTAATGTAGAGGTGAATCTGGTAAGTTGCAGTAGAAGCAGTTAGTATTTGGAAAAATTCTAGAATATTATAAATGATAGAGATGGTGAGTTGGCAGTTCATTGAGTAAAATTTTGATTTTGAAGGATTTAAGTTGATTAAGCTTAAAGTTTGTAAT
>CAJVPZ010000528.1:0-18779 GCA_910592135.1 Racocetra fulgida | reverse complement strand
TTATAACAAAAATAAAAATGGGACCTATTCCCAAGACCAAAGTATATAATAACAAGATAATAGCGACCAAAATATAGGGACCAACTGTCCTCTTGCTTTGGGGAAAAAGGCAGGGTTTATATATCTTTTTCTGGTATATTAATTTATTATAGAACATAGTAATTAATTAAGGAAAGACACCTTTTATTAATGGAAGGGCACTTTCTATAGCATGAGCACCTTTAGATAGTGGATGGGCACTTCCAAATAGTGGATGGGCACCTTAGAACGATTAAAATTAGAGATTGAGCACCTTTTACTATGGCAAGAGCACTTTTTAATATAGGATAAGCACCTTTTAATATAGGATAGGCACTTTTTAATATAGGATAGGCACCTTTTGATATAGCAAGGGCACTTTTGCTATTTTAGGTTTGTTTGACTTTGTTTATCCTTAATGTTGTTGTTACATCGTTCTGGGCTGTTCTGGGGTACCATTTGTGTTTGGGTAATTTGGTCTGAGTTCTGTTTACATTAAACAAACTAATAAATTAAATAATTAAATAACTATTGCTTTAAATGGAATTTTGTGAAAACTATCCTAATAAAGTTAATAATAAACTATCATTTGAGTGACTAAAATAAATAAAATATGTTATAAACTATATAAATAAACTAATAATACTATAAAATATACAATAATAATATAAATAATATAATAAAATTTAAAAAATATATAATAAATATATAATAAAATTTGTTAATAAAATTTGACTAATAAAAATTGCCTAATAAAATATATATAATCTAAATAAATTTTACTAATAAAATTTGTTAATATAGCAGTGCAAAACTAGAAATGTAAAAAATTGATAGTTAGACTTAAATGTTTAATAAAATAAAAAAGAATTTAAACTGTGAACTATATGATTACTTGTTTAGCTCTAAATAGAGTAAATGCAAATTATATGATTTTATAAGCATTCTTTTATAGGTAATTGCAGTTAGATCAAAATCAATAATATAGAAATAGAAATCAAATTTTCAGAATCATCTATATATACAGAATGGTATAATGATAACAGCAATCAAGATCAAATAACTATGAGAAAAAATAAATTACTATATTGTGATACAAAATATAAAAGCAAGTATTACTTCGAATGCGAAGAAGTAATATACGAAGTTTTAATATGCTTTGCTTTGCTATATATATATATACTTAATAAGATGTAAGATTTTGTATACAATAGTATTTAATTTGCTATATAACTATACACTATATAAAATTTTCAATATCACTCTGTTCCTGATATATAATAATATATGCTATGTAGTTTAATCTAACTAAATAAAAATTGGAGAAATATCAGTTTAAATTGATAGTTTTACACTTATTTGATATTTTACCAATTTTTTATCTATATTCTTTAAACATATTAGGATATTTATAAATATTTCAATAGGCCTATCAGATAACTCTATCAATTATACTAATAGCCCTATGATTTTTAATAACTAATATTGGTGACATATTGAATTCTGTTATGTTTCTAATATTTATTTGATATATATACTCCTGATATAGCTTTATTTAACCTGTATTAATATATAAATTAACTCTTAAATAAACTACTTTATATTCAAATAGACTACAAGAGATATTTATATTTAAATATACTGTATTTGACTTTATAAATACTACAAACTCGCTTCAACTAATACCACAAATTAATATCTATATACAGAATATACAGTTAATATATGGGGTCTGTTTCTTGAAAATCAAGTTTTGATCATATGCTTTACTATGTCCTGTAAGGTCATTTTTAAGGAACAAACCCATATGATATAATTAATTCAACTACATACCAAAATCAATTTATTAATCTTCACTTTTTTATTCAAAATCTTAGTTCTCAAAAGCTTTACTTTTTTATATTAATATCAATTCAGAATTTACAATTACTAAATATAAAGTCTGAAATTAGCTAAATTTGTAAAAGCAATATTTCTTTTAAATTTAATAAAGCTACTACCCCTTATCCAAACACAACATATATTGAGCTTGAAGCAATCATCTCTTTTTTTTTGCAATTATCTATATATATTCATTTAGACAATAAAATAGCAATTAAAAACTTAAAACAAATATATTACTATATATTAAACCCTTACAAAACCAAAACTGAGATATCTTACTTATTATTAACAAAATTAAATCTATTAAAAATCTTATATTTACCCTTTATAAAATCTAATTGCACTCTAATTTTTTATATAATCAAACAAATTAGCTTGCTGAATAAGAAGCAAACAAACTTATACTTAGAATCTCTATAATTATATAAATTTATTAAATTACTTTTAATAGAAAACTACTTAATTCCTTTTAAAATTCAGACTTTTATTAAAAATTTTTATACAATACAAGAACTATATTCCTGGTCTTCACTTAAAATATTTAAAGATATATTCAATATCCAATGAACTTTATGTTTGATATTTTAAACTCTCAACAATAACCCATCCAAATATTTCCTAAAAATTAAAATTCTAACAATCTTTCAACTATAAAAAATCTAAATATTTAATATCCTTATCTATACCCTGCACCAAACTGTATTCGATGTTCCAATCTGAAAGATACATTACATTTTCACTTCTGTTCTAACAATAACATCAAAATCCAACAATCTCTAATAAATATAATTACTAATTCACTTGCCTCCTTTAAAATTACAACTACATCTTCAATTATAATTCTTAATATCCTTCTTTGGTTTACCCTTAATTTTTTTAACCCTCTTTACAACCTTTTCTTATACTACATTACTGGCATTTATCCCTTAACTGTTAATGAAATCATTAAATCATACATTGCTAAACAAACTAAACAATTTCTTATTCTTCTATCTAATAATCTTCTAAATTGATTTCATGATGAAATATGAACTATACATAATATCTTACAACACTAATGAGAACAAGTTAAAAATATTACTGCTAAAACTAAACAAACTAAATATATTTTACCAAATATGCCTTCTTTAGCAACTAGTTTATTGTCTAATTTACCTCAAACAGATTTTTCTTTCCTTATAAAAAAATCATTTATACAAGGTTTTTCTTTAACTAACTGTATTTTTTAATAATATGATATATACTTTAGGTTTCCTCTAATCCATTTTAGCTATATAATTATTTTAAAAAAATAATTAACAATAGCATTATATAGAAAATTAGAGGGTATAATGTCACATTGGGTGCTTTCTTAGTAGCACAAGTGTAGTTTGAAATCTTTTAAATGTAGATTACTTTCTACTTTATTAAATAAAGTTTCAACTATAGCATTTACAAAAAAAAAATTTATACACATGATTTTGAACCATGAACAGTTGTTTAAACAACAATTTTTAATTAATTTATTACTCGTTAAGTAATTGTAAGGTTCAATTGTTAAAGTATATTTTATTTACTAAATTTATTTATATCTCAATGTTAAACAAAAGGATTTTATACAACTTAATAAGAATAATAAGATACAATTAAAGTTTGCTACATATTAATACCGAGCAATTAAAATATAAAACGCATTTTTATACAAAAATTCCATTCTTCACAAACCACTTGTAAAACCAAACCGAGGATCACCTTATAAGTCAAGAGCTGATAATAGAAACGATATAAATTATATGAAAATTATTATTATTAGAAATATATTATTGATTAGGCTAGTATCTTGTGATTCAAAAAAGTTTACATACCGGGTCCATTACTAATGGGAACAATTCCATATGGATTAGTTTGCTTTTGGCTTTGGAAGTAACCATTTTTAATGTGTGTCATATTAACGGTATCAGCAACTTAAAGAAAATTAAGATTGGTTATTAGTATACATTTAATCAATATGATTTGATAAACAAAAATTTAATGATTTACTTTTAGGCATTTTATAAATTTGCCTAGCCCAGCGAAGAATGTTTGGATAGTCACATTTAATCGATTTCAAGTTTGTTTTAAAAAGCGTATGATAAACTGGATCAAATCTATGTATGAATTTTGAATATGTAACTATTGTGTTTCTCATAAATCATGAAAACCTGAAAATTTTCAAAATGTACATTACCTAATAATAGTGGGCCAAAGTCGGATATCTGCTTCAGTAAAGGTGTTTCCAACAAGAAACTCATTTTTAGAAAGAATAGCTTCCACGTTATCCAAAGCTTCAAAAAGATTTCCAATATGGTTATTATCTGTTGATGAAAATGCAAATAATTAATTCTATGAATTTAATAAATATATAAATATATAAATATTTATACGCACAAGCATCTTGAGTTGTTGCAAAACCACATTTATAAACATCATTGTTAATTTTGTCATAAACCCAACTATCTATGTTATCAATTTCGCTCTCAAGATGTTTTGGGTAAAAAGTTTTGCCCTTTGTTTCTGGGACAAATTCATCGAACGCATCGTTAAAAATGCGGATTATTTCACTGGATTCATTGTTGACTATAATAGCAAAGGTTGAGTTATTTTTTGAATGACCTTGTTCTAAGTTTATAATAATCTCGATATTTTACCAATTGTTTGTAATTTTTTATCCCAAAGAACAGGAACAGTGTATCTAAATATAATATTTCTGTTATTTGAAGTTATATAAAAAAACTATGTTTAAGAATATAAGTATATGCACGAATTTTTGGTTTCAGACCTTCCATCGTAGTCAGGATTAGCCTTAAAATATAATTCTCGAATATATTTAGCATTATTTACAGTGTCTGGAATACATCCAGGAGTTTCTTCGGGAGTGCTAAATTTCCACCCTCCCTCACCCAAAAAGGGATCAACAACGCTCAATCCAATAACTTCTTCAAGACCTTTCAATGCACGTACGATGACAGTTCGGTGGGCCTATTAATAGAGGATGATAACAAACAAAAACTTAATTCATTCATTAAAAAAAAAAAAAAAAATTGAACATGAACGTACCCATGGACAAGACCAACTAATGTACAAATGATAACGATCCCTAAATTATAGATACAATTTAAATAATCAATCACGTCCAAACGCTAAATGCTAAAAACACCAATGCATTCAACTAACTTTTCGGGTTTAAAAGTCGCATCATCTATACTAATCTTATTACGAAAAGTCGAAGGCTTTCTTTAATTGAAAAACAGTTGTGAATAATAGAAATTTATCAATCTTAGTCTTACAGTAAATACATACGTACCTTCGAAACTCTCCATCTTTAGAAGCAAAATTTAAAATGCTACTAGAAGATTTAGCGGCAGTAGTCATTTTACGAATAGTTGTTTTTTTGTATCAAATTAAAGACGATTGGCAATGAAAAAGATTTTTTAAAAAAAAAGATTTTTATTGACTATATATAAATAATTTTAATGTTAAATTGTCATCGTTACTAATATAGGCATGGATTATTAATGCATGTTTACTAATTTTGCATTACCAATATCGATATTAAAAATCGCACAATTTGGGTAGTTATTTTTGAAAGCGGACCAGGTATATATGGCGTAATAACATTTTGGTCTGTGTTTTCGCACTAAAAATAACATGGAATCCATCTATAGTAAGAGGTGCTTATTTATAGTTACAATTAAAAAAAATGCCTCGTAACTAGGTTTGGTATTAAGTAAACATACTTTGGAGTTTTAATAAAAGTTGTTCGTCAAATTGGGAAGATTCTAATGGTGGTAAGATCATCAATAATGTTCCAATAGTTCTCCACGATGGCTCTTCAAAGTTTTATTACATGATATGCATATCGTGTAAACAAAGATAAACAAACGTTATAAAAATTTGAAGGGCTATTGCTGAACCGTTTTTGATGATTTTACCATTAGAATTGTCCCAATCTGAAGAACAACTTTTATTTAAACTTAAAAGTAGGTTGGCTTAGTACCAAACCTAGTTCCGGAACATTTTTTTTTGTTATATATATATTTTTTTTCAAAATAACACTCATGTGCGTACTCTAAATAACGCGCGTATATTCAAAAAACGCGCAGATGAGCGTTATTACGCGAAAATACGGTAACAGGTAATAGAAAAGTCGAAATTCTCTTTAATAACTAAAATCATTAGGACAAAAAGAACTACGTATTCTACCGTAAATAAGCACCATCTCCTCTACCCATTTTTTTAAATGTCAAATTAGCGGGAATAACTTGGCTAAAGATCTTATTTTACAATTTCAGCTAATCTGACATTTAAAAAATAGAGCGGGGGATAATGCTTATTTACGATAGAATACGGTAAGTGAATTTGATAATCTTCCACCTTATCGAACTCAGCCCCTGTAAAATTGATGTGATCAAGTATTGTAAGGAATCAACATAAGGTTGGTTTCAAAGTGAGGTCAATTAGTATTTTTATGATTACTACCGTAATGGCCGGATAAAAGATCCCTCACAACACCAGATCCACTATGTACTATACTCGGATGCGAATTACAGAACCTGCATTAATAAAATAGTTTTTTTCAAATATCTAAACTGCCCATTAGAAATGAAAAATACGCGTGCTCTTTAAAATTCTCCTTTTAATGATGTATACTTTCAACCATATACTATATATAGGTTTTAAAAATCGGTGGAATGTAAGAGACCAGCGTCTTCTATCCGGTCATTTACGGTAATTATTGACGGGCTTCAAATACTAATTAACCTCACGTTGGTTCAGCCTCATCTTAGTCCTTCTCAATTAATGATCTGTGTATTGTAATCATTGAACTCCGAGCTCAATCACTGATTAACTCGTACAGGAACATAGACAAAATACCGATGATTATCAATACGTAGTGTTTGCATTTGAACTATGTTTATCGTGCTTTTCATATTTTATGTATCATCTGAGAATGTAAATTTTTGTAAATTTAATGTAAATATAAAAAATTCAAAAAATGAAAAGAATTTTTTTTCCTAAATTATCGCGCTTTTTACACTAAAAATCTCTAAATTTACAATTTATTTGCAAATAAACTAAATTTCTTGCCTATAAATAAAATTTTCAAAATTTTTCTTCATTCCCGCTTTCCTGATCCTGCACCTAGTAATACACAGGAACTGATTATTGGTATAGCTAAATATCGATGGGAATCTTAGACTTGTTTTCGAATCAAAATAAATTAAAATTGAATAATGCTTTTTTCTACATAAAAAAAATAGATAAAAGCACCCATAAAATTACATTGAATAGTATAGGATTTCTGTTTTCCCCATTCTCTTCCTTATTTTATTTATTTATTTATTTAATTAATTATTTTCTATTTTCTATTTTATTTATTTTATTATTGATTTGTTTAAATAAATATTTTCTATTTTCAATTTTATTTATTTTATTTTTATTTTTTTTAAAACACCTTTTGAAATTTTAAGAATACTAATTACAATAAATTACAATACAATATACGAATCATTGTACTTTTCAAATTGCTGTGACCGCACATAACGCAAAAATCTGCAAAACCTTTTAAATTTACTATTGATTTTACGAATTGCTACTTAAAATAAAATTCTAAGTTTCACGATAGTGTAACTTTCATTAGTATTTTATAAATCGCTTTATCGATTTTTAAAAAAAGTTTGCACTATTAGTTTTTTCTTCAATAACTCAGCTATATTTAATGGTTGAGTAATTACATAGTTCTATAGTTACAATATACATAGAAATTGCATAGTAACTGTTAGTATTTCTTCGAAGATAGAGACGGGTTTAATTTTTATTTTTTTACTTATGGAATATTATATTCTTAAAAAGTGCTTTGAACTGTATAAATACAATTGAAAGTGATTGACCAATCAGAAGAAAGTTATCCTAAAAATACCATTACGACTAACTTATTTACGTTCCTACCACTCTGATTGGTTCTACTAATTATTCATTTATCGGAGTATCTACCTTATTAATCAATTTTATGATACTTCCAATGGCGAAGTGGTGGGAAAATTAATAAACCCGGGTACGATCATTTCATAATATTTTACTAAAAAAGTATCGGTTGCTAGAGCTGCCGGCACATACACAGTATTCAATTGCCAAGATATAACTATTATTTGCTCTCTCACTATAAAATTACCATTCTTTATAGATAATTACGACCTGAAATTAAACACAGCAAAAAAAGTCATAAATAGGGATGGGGATCGATTCTAAAAACCACAATCGATGGTCGATTTTCTGAGCCGATTAGATAATAATCAAGTTTATTGAGCAATTCCAGTTTACCGAACCTTTTTTAGAATTTACTATAATTGGTTGACTCATTTTGAATATAAGATAAAATAATTATCATTATGTACATACTTTACCGTATGCAGTATGTACGAAATATTTTGTGCTTCTTTTAGTTTTTACTTGATTTTTACGAGACATATTAATTAATTTAAATAAGAATATTTCATTATCAATAATTGATATTTCGCTGCTCATCATATCTAATTACTAGTTTGGAAGGGGTGCAATTTGTAATAGCCATTGTATTTTCATTAGATTCAATTTATTCATATCAATTTAGCGATCTATATATTTTCCCAATTACATTACACTTTTTATAAATTAACAGATAAAATTATAATGTGAAACTTTCCATTTTGTAACAAATAAAGAATTTTTTTCAGATTAAACTAGATAGCTGCGAGACGTAATCGTGCAAATCAAGAACTAAAACCTAAAAAAGGAAGTAATTATAAACTTGACAGCTAGATAAAATCACATGATGAATTTGCGCCTAACCGATTACTCTACCCTTCAACTGATTACTTTTTCACGCTGATTTTAGTATCGATATGCGATATATCCGTCAAGTAATTATCTAAGTGCACAATATTGGTAAATGAAAAAAAATATCGATTTCCATTTTTTTCAATGAAGCTAATGTCATTCCCATGTGCTGCTACTGTGCGAATGACATTAACGCTGGTAAAAGAAACTTGCTGCCGTATAATTGTTGTTTCCACTTCTACAGTAAATATCTATGATTATTTTAGTTGATCTCTAATACTCACTTGATACAATTAAATGAAAATGACCTGCTAATGCCACCCCCTATTTTTGCTGATGCCACCCCCAAATAGTTTAGCTAGCCTTTATTTCTAACCCTAACTTTAAACTAAGTTAGATTTAGGGTTAGAGTTAGTCTAATATTATAATTTAATTTATTATTTTTATTATACAAATCGTATAACTAAAATTTAGTATAATAGTTAGACTATATAGGGGGTGGCATTAGCAGATTTCTTAATTTATTTTATCGCGCTTTTCAAATTACTGTGTCCACTGATTTTCATATATCACACTGGGAATCAGAAATCTAGAAAAAAAAATGCCAATACATGATTGACTAAAAATTATTTTTATCCAATCACAGATCTGCATTTTATTCTCACTCAGATTATTTATTAGAAAAACGAAGAAGAAACATGATGGGAGTAGTGCCTTGTGCTGCAGGTCATGCTGCTTATGTGACAAAAAATTAAAGATTATCGAAAGATATGTTGTGGTTTTTATGGTATCCAAGTACTGCAATGCACTGACCAAAGTACCTGGGGTCCAATACAATCTAACCAAAAAAATCTTATAAAGTACCCATGGGTATCTTGACGATGACAGGTATCTTGTATGGGGGTATTTTGTATGGTCTTATATATGTAATGCGGAAATCAATATGTGTTAACATGAAAATGCCATGCAAAATACCTGGGTATTATCCACGGTTAAAAAAAATGCTATACAAAGTATTCAGGTATTTTGAGTGGGGGGTACGCAAAAAGGGGGGTACTTTGGTCAGTGCGCTATGGTATATATATATATATATATACATATATTCATTTTAGTATATACACTATTACTGCTCAAATCAAGGTATTTGAATTTTTTAAGAAATGCCTATGCGAAGGTACATTGATCCCAAAAACAATTCTCTTGTTCTTATTTCTCACCTTTTTTTTTTTTTTTTTTTTTGGAGTTACAAAGCCCATCATTGAGCACATTGATAAGCAGGTTTGCAAGCATCTACCAACTTTTCTATTCTTGCTTCTTTCTATTCTTCTTGCTTCTTTTTTTTTTCTTTTCTTTACTTTTTTTTTGGGGAAGGCCGGGCAGGCTATACACTATAAAGTCAAATATTAATTGGGCAGCAAAAGAATCAAGCACTACAGATTATCTAACTTCTATCTGCCCTTTATATATTATCATTTTCCATTTTTGCTTAATTTATTCACTTTTCACTATCATTTTCCATTTTTATTCAATTCATTTACTATTATACAAGATCTGCAATACTGCAGCAGTTCATCCTCGTGATAATACTTCTTGCGTAACTATTGTCATGCAATAGGCCATTATTTTTGCTCAGATCATTTATTAGAAAAACAAAGAAGAAACATGACAGAAGACAAAAGAGAATTAACTATCAATAAGTTTCTCTCTTATCTTTTTTTTTTAAAAAAAAAACCATCCTTACTGATGTACTTTGCAATACTATTAAGATGGATCTAAAATAAAGTGCTACTAATTGCAATAGCCACTCCCAATACTCATAATTTGAGATAATATCAACTCAGCTTTTATAGCTTCAGTTTCCACCAATACATATGCTATGTTCAGAATATCTATCTTTTAGATTCACGTGTTGAGCTACCTTCTTTACTACTGCACTCACTGTGTCTGTTGTTATGTGCTTTCTTAACACATTAATAAATAATCAATTATTATCCTTTATATCATTTCTTATACTTAACTATTCATGAACTAATTTCATCAGACAATATGATAAGTCCGTAGAATCTACCAGGATAAATTTTCCTTTTGCAAATTGGTCTGTTTTTGATATATTTATCTTTACTCAACATATGCTGTTAAGCATTCTTAAATCACTTATTTTTATATTGCAGAGTTTAGCTGATCATCTCATCATTCATAATCTGAGAGCAATCATTACACAATTTCTTTTCCAAATTAAACACGAGATATTTTGAGGTAGGTTATCAACATAATGTTTTAAAGCATTCATTGATAAGAGATCACATGACCACACCACCTCTTTCTACTTGTTGCTAGTTTTGTCAGATTCCGTGCTAAGTTTCTAATGTTGATGTTTAAGGTTGGATCCTCGAATCTTAATTTTGGTGATAACGGCTGATAGCTATAAGGTAAAACTGTGGTTTTATTGTTCTTTTCAATAAGTCTGTCCAAGTCAAAAAAGCTAAAACTGTCTTTACTTCTGTTGGACAGGAAACTAAGCCATTAAACTTACAAAAAATTGCAAATTCCTTCTACAGATTCTTGAGATGCTTCTCAAAGGCTGAATTTGGTAACAAAATATTATATGCTTTTAATAATAATGCATCTAGAAAATTATTCTTACTGCTTGAAACTTACAAAAAGTATTTTTCCATGGTTCTAAGAACATATTTTTCCTTGACATAGTATGAAGCTTTGCATTGCTAGTAGGAGCTCTATTGAGCTAACTTGATACTTTAAAAGGAAGGGTCACCAAGGTGCTGAGGGCCAAATTGGGGCAATTAATACTACTATCACATAGGTTTGCAACCCATATTCTAAAACTCTGTATACTAAACCCAAGGGTGGGCAAACGTAGTTAATCTCTCCATCTCAATTTTGTGTTAAGCAATCTACTGCTTCTAACTCTAGGTAGTACCATTGGCTGTTGAAATGTTCTACCTTTTTTGTTTGGTAGGTCGCCATTCTGTTACAGTGAACTGACCACATTTTTCATTTATTAGATTAAACAATTCTTGGGCAAGTGACTAATTTGATTTGTTGAATATACATGTTAGCTTATCTGCTAGATTTTGTTCTGATGAGATCTATCTGAATTTGTAAATCTTGATGTTGTATTTGTCACAAAGTTCCAAACTTCTTGCATTATTTTCTTCTGCCATGGTTTTTTTCCATCTGACTCCACCGTCTTTCTGCTGACTCAATTGTCTATGAAAACTGTGATACAATAATTTGTAATTATGTAGACAAATGATTTCAGCCCCAACAGTGTTGCTAAAGATTCCAAGTTGGCAATATTACATGATTATGGCAGTGTTGCCAGTTTTCAAATACCTTTTGACCTTCCAAAGTTGTAGTCCAATCAGTTGTAGATGCATCTACAAAGACTAAGATTACTTGCGAAGGTTTTCATGCTGAGTTTCTATTCTTTTCTTTTAAGTTCACTATAACTCAGTTTATATTATCTAAAGCTTGTGGTAATAGTTGAACAGTTTTGTTACATTCCTAGGGGTTTTTTTTTTCCACATCTATTATTGTATATAACTTCAAGAATTGAGCTTTTGCATACTTGAACAGCTAACTTAGGCTCATTACTTTTCCTGTAGCAGAAGAAAGCTAATAGGCTGTGATAGGCTCTTCTTGGATAATAGGTTTTTTAGACAAACTACTGCATTATTGATCTTTGTGTCTGGTGCTATAACTATACATTTTATTATATCCAACCATAATCTGTAATATTTTGCTTTTGCATAGGATCCAAATACCCTTTTTCTGCTAACACAAAACTACACTCTTTTAAATCTTTTAATATAACTTTGTCCCTTATCTGTATTAGTATTTTTTGACACAGATATGTGATCCAAATATCATTTACATGGTTGCCATATGAGATACCTTGCAACTGCCAATGTCCTATCACTGCTCTCATTACTTTTGAGAATATCTATACAGCTTGGTTCAGGCCAAAAGGCAACACATTGTAATGATACCAGTTTAACTCTACTTTGAATTCTAAAAGCCTTTGAGCTTTCTTGTTTATTTTTATATGATGGTATCTATTCTTAAAATCCAACACAATTAGCCACCAGTTTTTTCCCACCATATATAAAAAGGTTCTGAACCTCTTGAATCTGAACAGCTTTTCTGGTAATGTCTTGTTCAGGTGTCTGAGGTCTATTATTAGCTGCTATTTCTTTAGCTTTGCTTTTAGTACTAAAAAAATTAGGCTCCACTTTAATTTCTACCTAGATAGCTATACTAATAGCTTGATAATTTAACTGCACTGTATGACTTTTGTCTCTTACTCTTTTTTGCACCAGCCAAAGTCTTAGCTTTTTTAATTAGATCATTCTTCTCTTTTAGCTAGTCATTCTGAGTTTCAGACGATGCTGCAACAATATCATAACTGAAACCTTCAGCTACTCTTAAGGTAAACATCCTATTTTTCACTAACTTTCATGTAGCTTCAATGTGGTTTGCTGCATTGTCTAAATTTCTGAATTCTGTAGCCAAGTTCAGTTCTTTCCTGATTTGGCATAGAGTATCATACTCATGTTGGTCTTGGGACTTTTCAAATTTATACTTTGATTAGGCTTCCTTAATATCAGCTTTATTGCATATCTTTTGAACTTGTAATGCTATTAAATTTAACTTATTATTAAAATCTAATATTGCTTTCTCTAATTTCTGAAAACCAGACAATACTTTCCCTTTTAAAAAATCAGAGTTTCTATCATCACCAAGTTGTAACTTTCTTTTTTTTGATGTTTTATTCACATGAGGTAAGCAGTCATTTGTTTCTTCTATATCTTGTGTAAGCAATTGTGGCACAGCTCTCAGTGAGTAACTTGTTTCTTGAAATAGTTTTTCAAAAGTTTTGTGGTCAGGCACTTCTGAGTTAAATATATTATTATTTTCTATATAATTGTCAGATAAAACTGATTCAGTGTCAATGCTTATTAGTAATCTCTCATTTGAGAGTTTTCCTTTTCCTACATTCCTTTCACAGGAACCCTTTACTTAATAATTCTTTAACCTCTGCACAAGGTTCGCTTTGTTTCTCTAAGTTGATATGCCCAAACTACAGTATATATTTGACAAATCATTTTTGGATATGTTTGAATTTGTCATTATATAACCACGATGAATGAATATATACTATAGAGCCAGATATCAATCAGACAGTGAAAGAATCAAGCACTATATAGATTATTTAACTTCTATCTGCCCTTTATATACTATCATTTTCTATTTTTGTTCAATTCATTCACTATTTTACTATCATTTCTCATTTTTACTCAATTCATTTACTATTATACAAGATCTGCAGTACTTGCAGAGGTTCATCCTCATAATAATACCTCTTGCATGACTATTGTTACACAATGTGCTATATTTTGATTTTCAGTATGATGTACAAAATCAGTAGACACAGTAATTTGAAAAGTACAATAAGTAATTCGACTATACTAAAATTACAGTATTATAATTTTGATAAATAGCTATTAACTACAAATAAAAAGAAATAAAATAAGAAATGAATAGATTATAAGCAATGTCAATGTGAATAAAAATAAATTAAATGAGAAGTAAATAATATATGAATGATGCCAAATAAATGTTAGCTTACCTTTGAAATAGAAATTAAATCAATACAACAAATTGAATGTAAACAAGTAAAATGTTAATATATCTTTGAATAATTTGACTGATCAACATAAAGAAATTGAATAAGAAATCATCTGCATGATTAAATTTAATATGAATATAAAATATATAAGTATAATAACTTGTCACTACACTTGTTGCAGTATTGAAATAATTGGAGAAATACTTATGAATCAATCAGGTCGTGTACACTAATGTCATATTTACAAAATGTAATCCTTCTTTTATAACCATTGATAGAGTTCTTTATTTTTTATATGTTAAAACCAGTTTCCAAACTCTAATCACTAATAAATAAATCCTATATCGAAAAAATGAAAAATACCAAATATTCTGTGAATAGAGATGAAAATTTGAATTGGGCTACTAATATTTATGCCTGAAAATCATGCTTTTACTATCATTGTTACAATATTTGAATATAAGAATTTTAAAACTTAATTGTGAAATAGATCATGAGAAAAGCAGTAAATATGGATTTATATGAATTTAGGTGTGGATTAAATCGTGCGCAGAAGTTGCCTGTATACAAAAGAAAGTACGTATTACATATGCCCTTTGATGCTACTACGTGTGAAATTCCTGATATCTCTACTTTGGCAATAAGTGAATCTGTGCCCGGTTATGCATGTTGCCGATCATCATGTAAAATTCTTTAAAGTTCATTAATGCTAAGGTTAGCATTTTGTATAAAGTTAAAAGCTAAGTGGTTATATAGTAAAATCGCACAAGAAAAACTTTTTGTTAGTGCACTAAAGGTGGTTTACTATACAGTTTTTTGAGAAAGAAGCGATTTTTGGCAAAACGAACGTTTGTTTTGATTGTGCTACGTTACACCTGATTCTCAAATCTGATTTGTAGATCATGCATAATCATGCATAACCGGGCACTTATTGCCAGATATATGGACATATAAAATTCTATATGTTCAAATTTGGGTAATTATTTTTCAAAAGTTTTCGGTAGTATATTTTATTTAAATTATTTGCGACGTGTGATATGATTTGTGATCTGTGTATTTGCAATGATAGAGTCAAAATCCGGATTTATATTTATATCTTTGTTTATAACTGTTATCATTATTCTGTGAAAATTACAGTTGGTCTCATAATTCCTGGAACACCAGCAAAAGATTGGCCGAAGGATCTTTCGGCCGATCCGATTAAGTTATCATTTCGGCATAATAGATTCAATAAAAATTGGTACGTATGTACGTACGTAAGTACGTTAGGAATGTTAACAGTCCAATTTGGTCTATTTTGGTCCAATCCTGGTCTAGTCTTTAATAGCCCATAGCTAAGAATTTACTGATCTAGACTGATTCAGATCAGTTGGTCTTAAAACTAAAATCAACCCAACTTTTTTCAGTCTCATACCAGTCTTAAGACTAACCATGTTCTATTAGTAGAGTTTTAATGGGTTGAGATGGGGTGGGTTGGGTTGAACTATTCCTCAACCTACTCCAATTTAGCTTGAATTCACTCTGGAGTCACTCCAAATTTGCTTAGAGCTGCTCCAGTTTACTCCAATTTCATTTTTAACTCACTCCAACTTTGGTTGGGGAACTGCTGCGGAGTATACCACTTCATTAACAACCCCTATCTATTAGTTTAGACCAGAACACATAATATCCCTAAAGTACGTATGTAGAGTATAACAGTTGTACGTATGTACGTAGTGTTGGGATCCGGATGATAATTCGGATATCCGGATTGACATCTGTTTTAAAAAATATCTATCCGGATATCCTTCTAAATTAAAATATTAGAATCCTCCTTTTTTATAGATATATTCACAATGTTGCATATTCTTCGAATATATTACAACTGTTTTCATAATTTCTGGGGACACCTGACAAAAAATTAGCCGAATGATTTTTCGGTCGATTCGGTTAAGTTATTGATTTCGGCATAATAGATTCAATATGAAATTTAATTAATATAAAATCCCTATAAAATTTTCGTTCTGAAATTGTTCAAATGGTGTCAATTTTCCGAACAGGGGTTTATTCTTATACTGTTTTCATTACGGGACGTCTATTTAAATGCTTATCGTACAAAAAACGTATAATATCCAATAAACATCCTGTAAATATTCAATACGGAGTCGATTTGCTAACAAAAAATCGGATGATTTCAGAATGATTCCAAAGGATTTTTTTTATTGGGAATATTATAAGACTACATACGCATATCTACTTTTAAAGCATATTCGTTGCAAATGAAAAAAAAAAAACATTAGAGGGCTTATTAATTCAAAAAATTGTTAAACACTTAGGTGTTAGCAGAACTTTTACAAATCGAGCTCTCAAGCACTTAAAAGAAATGGATGTAATAAAAAACTTTTGTATATAATATATTTTGTATTTTTTTTTATAAATTTCGTACAGACTAAACACACCATACACGTTGGGTAAGTATTCAAACAAAAAAAAATATGTGTCGATATTATACCAGAAACGTAATGAAACGAGTGTTTTAATTTGGTATAGTCATAGTGACCTATGTACAATTTTCAGAAAACTTAACGAGTCAGTATATAATTATTCGGTTAATTTTTTATCGGCTGCCTCAATTAGAATGAAAACAGTTGTATAAATGATTGTATGGAGTATATAGGAAGAAGTAATCAATTTTTCGGCACTCAACCAATTTTTATTGAATCTATTATGCCGAAATAACAACGGCCGAAAAATTATTCTGCTAAGTTTTTACAGATGTCCCAGGAATTATGAAAACCGAATGATGATTAATAATTATTCTGTCGATTCGATAAGTTATTGGTTTTGTCGATCATTGTGACGCAGTCAAAATTTTTAAAGCACAAAATATTAGGGTTAGCGTTTAGAATAAGGTTAGAGATTAGAAGAGTGGATAGTAAAATCGCTCAAGGAAAACTTTTTGTTAGAGCACTAAAGGTAGTTTTTTATGCAAATTTTGAGAAATAAGCGATTTTTGACAAAACGAACATTTTGTTTTAAAATTTTCTGATCATGTTACATTACACCTGATTCATGAAATCTGATTTGTAGTTTATAGATCTGCACCACAATGATCAACAAAATCTGGCACAGGCATAATATTAGAGTGAACTAATCGAACCTTCTCAGGATTCACAATTAACCTAAAGCTTTATCATTATAGCTCCTTTGCATATCTGGCATTTTTCTATACTGGTATCTTTGTTATTGTTGGATTCATTTTCTCATTAAAAGTTGTATTGCTCTAGCCTCGAAATATATACGTAAATTTAAGGCATGTAATTTTGATCATTGACAAATGACATTAAAATAACATTAACATTTCTTATTTATGATAGTTCCGAATCATGCCTACTATTGAACTTAACTGTCTTGTTCATGGCAATACCCCAGACATTACTAATATTTTTTCTGTTGAATTGGATTCTGAAATGACTGTCAACATGCTTAAAATGATTCTTAAAGAGAAGATTAAAAAAATGAAACAATATTTTGCTTTTGTTGATAATGTAAATCTTAAATTGTGAAAAGTTAATAAACTAGTTGAGAAGTTAAATATCTTTTTTGACAACCCTAATGCGAATATTGAAACAAAACTTGGAGGCAAGAGGTTATTCGAAGCAACAAATAAGATTTCCAAACATTTTCCTTACGAACTTGACAAAAAATATATACACATTATGGTTGAATTGCCAGGTTATTACCTCACTCTTATAGGTTGTAATAAAAAAAATAAACTTGTTCCCATGGACAAAATCATTTTCAAAGAAGGTCCCCTCAAGCTAGAAGGTGAAATTGTCTGCACAGATATAAGAATTCGAATCAAATTCGTCTATGAATCTGAAATATTTATGCTGGATTCATTTATTAAATTCATTGAACAAGTGAAAAAATTCAAAATTTGATAAAGAATACGTGGTTTCATATAACCCTGAAGATTATGGTAAAAGGCCGCTGCGAATATTTCCTGAAAAAGGAAAAATCTACTGGTTTTTCTTACATAAAATTACGGGTAGTGGCAAAAATAGCCAGCATGGTTGGCAATTAGTTCACGATTGACAATTGGCTGAGGAAGGCAACGTAGGGTCAGATAAGTTCTTCAAATCTAACCTCTGGCTTTGGCTAATTGGTGGTGTAATAGCGTTGGCGATTATTGTAGTGGTTATCTGCTTTTGGCCGAAAAATTAAATACTAAAAAATAATAATATAGGTTACTTGTTCTCCTAGTAATATAATAAAAACAATGGTTAATAATATCTTTGAAAACTAGACGGAACCAATTTTACCTGTGAGTGAATTCTCGCAGTTTATTCTTTTAAGAGTTTGATCCTAGCTCAGGATGAACGTTGGTAGTATGCCTAACACATGCAAGTCG
>CAJVPZ010000527.1:0-18795 GCA_910592135.1 Racocetra fulgida | reverse complement strand
AGTTCTGCGCTAGTCCCTAAAAAGTTCGGTCCAGACCCGGTCCGAACTCGTTCCCCGTGGACCACTTAACATCCCTACGTAACTTGGTCGTGTTACACTAATATGCAGTATGTACTACGCCATGCATTTATAATCAATTTGATGAAAGATGATAACGTAAATTGTAATACGTACAGTAAAGGAGTTAAAAATTTATTATGAGCGAGAAACAATTCCACACAGTTACAATTGCTGGAGCTACGGGTAATTTAGGATTTCATATTGCAGATGCATTTTTAAAACAAGGGTGTTATAATGTGAAAATTCTTCGAAGGAAACTCGAAAATAACAATGAGAAAGCTAAATTATTGGAATCAAAAGGAGCAAAAATTGTGTATGCAGTTTATGATGACAAAAACGATCTTATTAAAGCTATTAAAGGAACGGATGTTATTGTTAGTGCAATAAGGGGCGACTATTATAATGATCAAATAATGCTTTTAACCGCGGCCAAAGAAGCAGGTGTTAAGAGGTTCATACCATCAGAATTCGGTAGTGAGTTACCGCAAGGGTTAGTTATTTATTCTATTAATTGTTAAGTTTATAAATATTAATGTATTTAATGTATTAATTGTAATGAAGGTTAGAACCTCATCCAGTTATTGCCGGCAAGTATAAGCTTCGGGATGCATTGGAAAAGAGTGGACTTGAATATACATATATATTTAACGGAATATTTTATGAATTCCTTGAATTTTTTGGTTTTAATGTCAAGAATAAGAAAGCAACATTCTATGCTAATGGCGATGCAAAAGTGCGTATCACTTCTTTAGCTGATGCTGGAAGATATACTGCCGAATCGCTTAAAATACCAGAGGCACGTAATGGTATTATTAGAGTTGGATTAACCCTGACACTTAATGAATTACTCAAAAAAGTTGAAGAAGTTTCTGGTAAGAATGATTTCTTTGTATTTGTTAAATATGTGGATCCTGGACAAATGTTAATTTTATGTTCATTCAAGGCTGTAAATGGGAAGTGATTGAAGATAAGGATGTGCAACACCGATTTAAAAACAAGATCGAACCTATCCCACCACTTATAGATGATTTTAAAGCTTTTATAGCTAATAATGCAGTATATAATGATGTTGATAATGACAAATTCAGTTTTACTCCTCTTACCATTACCGAATTTTTTTAATTCTAATATAAAAAATTTATGAGTATTATTTAAGCATTATTTTTCATGCATCATTTTTTTTGATGGATGATATTACGATTTTACAAAGTTATTTCACTGAAAAATAAATTTCCCTATATTACATATCAGATTTGGTAGATAACATTGCTTTAGTATCTTTTAATTATCTTAAGAAACCTATCTACAATGATGTAATTGCAAATTCTATCTATAAACTTATTATGTTCAGACAGAATTAAATTCATATCAAATGAAATTCAGAGAAACTAAGTGTGTTTTAAAGAGTTTCAAGAATTTCATCACCCGTCATTGTGTATACTTGATGCATCAGAGATGCTGCGAGACAAAAGCTTACATTCATATAGATACTTGATCCTCCGATATGCGAAAGCCCTATTTCACAGTGATTACACACTATAAAAAAATTATGATTATGAATTGCTAGTTTCTACGTACAAAATGTAGCACCACCATTCAATAAAAGGGTAGTCCTTCAGCCTCGTATTAATAAAGAATTCAAAGTTTGTCTTTAGTCAATATATCATCATATTCTGTGTCACATATATAATAATTTGGTTTATTACTTTATATAACCAATATGTGATCCTAAATAGATAATAAATATTAGTGTTTAGTGAGTAAAGTTATATTATAATTAATGAGTAGATCCATATACCAGAATACTTTCTGCACCAAACCTTGCAGCAAATCCTTTAACAATTTCCTGACTTCTATATTCCCAAACAGCAAACGTTTGAGCCAAATCATTTTTCAACTCTGAAAAATCATTACTCAATTCCATTTTTGTTCCATGCCAAAAGAAATCCGATATTTAATTCCTTAAGGAAAATCATTATTGATCGTAGTCTCTTACTATCCAAGTTATGATCAGAAGTTACGACTCCATCCGTGCGTTGGGTGGGAAGATAGCGGCCCTGTTCTTTAACAAATGCATAAACATCGGCAGTGTTATCGGAAGTATAAGGAATATCGTCGTGGGCGACATAGTCGATCTAAAATAACAAATCTTAATTAATAAAGTATTAGCTAACATTTGTCAACTTCTATAGCAGCATACATTATATTTATCTAAAAAATCTTGGATTACCACCAAAGGTGGTGTTCGATAACTTCGTTGACCCATTTAAAATGCCTAGTGATTCTGAGCGTTCTCGTTCATTAAAAACGCGGTTTTCTTTTTTTTTTTGCGGGTGTCACATCGTTGCACACTTTTGTAAATTATAAAAAAATAATAAAATTTACAATAAGATAAAAAATTTCAATCCTATATCAATATAACATTATACATACCACCCACAAGCAAGTATACTTGTGGAAAAGAATTTTTGCTTGTATCCATATAACTGTATAAAGGTTTGATAGATGACTATTGGTAAATGATTTAAATTAAAAAAAATTATAATTTGCCTTTGGTTAATCTGTATCACATAAATTTCTTGTTAATGAAGTTTTTAATAAAAATGCTATATATAATAAATCGTCAGATTTGCGCGCTTTTTTTAATTATTGAAGATATTGAAATAGATCATAATCATAAAAGATTTTTCACTAATCTTACCTTGAAAAAAAATTATGTAGCAAGCAAAATCGATAAATGCGACAATTCAAACGAAAGACAATAATTTCAAATTAAATATCATTTATAATTTAGTTTATATACCTACTTCAGAACATCGTTCGTAATTGGTTGCGATGTCTAGTAAATACTTGTAGTAAAACTCGTGAATATCATAAAATTTCTAGTATTGCGAATGTAAAGTTTGCTATACGTACTTTTGCCCAATAAGAAGACAATTGACTTGATCCCAGAAAAAGTAAAGACAATGAAGAATAATTATTCAAAGACAGTACAGTGTTTTGAAACATTATGATTGTTTTGCGTGCCATCGTCAATTATTTCATTTTTACTTGAAACTTTATGAATTTTACTATTCTTCAAGTGCTCAAGAATTTTCATTCATACTCATTATACATCTTGAATTCTGTTCAACATTTTAGGGTACATACGTATTGACACATATATACTATGATTAATTAATAGTTATATGTCGGAGTCGTAATTTAACATTTTGGTGGGTTGTTAATGGAGTACTCCAGTCAATAATAAAACATATAACCCATTCCGGAGCACACCAGAAGTGGTTATATGTTTGATTATAGTCTGGGGCACTCCATTAACTACCTTACATTTTGGAGTGTGAACAAATCACTGAGATCCTGCTTGTATTAAAAAAAAAAAAAAGATTATCATAGAAAAATCTTTACGTTAAGCACTGATTACGGCGTGCATCTGTTATTTTCAGTAATAAAACCAAAAAGGGAGATATCGATATACGTAGAAGCTACTCATATGAGGAAATTCGTTTGATTGGCTGGTGTAGATCAATTGCCCGGGTAACTTATTTATATAGTTTAAAGTACTATTTGAAAACGTGACTTTCACTAACAAAAATTCATTGCAAACATCATTAATAGCTTTCGAAGGACGCTATCCTTCACAATGCAAAAAAATCCCAAAACTGGCGAACTTTACTTAGAAGACAAAGTATTCTACCGTTTATTGGGCAATACCAAATTATACTGTAGAATGAGGTAACCAGAAGCATTTCTATTTAAAATTACTTGAGTACATTAGATTTTAATGAACTTTTTTATCGCTAAATATTTAATTTAAATAGGAATAATCTTAAAGTAGAAAGAGATCTGGGTTTAATACTTGAATATGTTCTGTTTTTGTAACTTGTTTGGGTTTGTCAATCGTAATAAGCGTTGGGCTATAGATTATATACTTTATTAATAAGTTTGAGTTTATTCACAATAAATACAACTTTAACTCCACTTTACAAGTATCTAGCTGTTCTTTAAATATATGATTCTTTCGTATATTTAATAATTTATAACTTTCTTCATATGAAATTTTTTTGCTTCTTAGCCGTTAGTATTTAGTATTAAAGCGAACGAATTTGTTATTTGCTTGGTTAATCATCACGGGTGATCATGTGTAGATCTATATAAACTGACCAATCAGACGAATTTCTTCCCAATGAAATTGAATAACACGATATGATTGGCCATTGGCGCAACATGTGACACTCAACCAATCAAACTATATTATATTCGTAACGCCATAGCCTATAATTAGAAATATTGGGCGTTATTATGATGGCTTGGTGCGCGTAACCACGTATTCTGGGTCTAGAATTCACGAGGTTTACGGCAGGGACACGGAAATTATTAGTGGATTCTTACAAACTGCATCAAATCACATAATTACTAATTATTTTATAGTAATAAATTCCGTGTCTCTGGTTTACGGTTGATTAAGTTCATCTTTTTATTTAAATATTAATTAATTTGTTTTACATATTATTCTAAGCATCTTTGGTCAGAGACATATAGCTATGGCCTTTTGGCCAATAAAAACAAGATGCTCACATGACTAAAATTCATGTGTTCTTCGACTGTCGATGCCAGGCCGATGTTACGATCGGGGAGAGTTTTAATCTTACTTGAACCGATTTTGCTTTAATTGTAAGCAAAATTATTACTAAGGTTTGATTAATTATTCTCTTTGCTTTAGGTTATCACGAGGAAATTGTGGGCTCGAAAAATAATAGGGATGTATTCACATGATTATAACGTTGATTACATATTGGTCAAGATTTAGGAATAAAATGATCAAACGAGACATTTATTGTTAGGGCAAACTTTATTAGCGTTTCTCTTTAATACATTTGTTGCAGGGAAGTATATTCAAGACATATTTGCTTACAAACAAACAATTATTACTACTACTGTACTAACGCTAATTTGCTTCAACCCCTTTTATATCTTCAATTCACGCTAAAGCTTTAAACCTTTGATAGGAGTTTCGCACTTCCATCAGGAGCTATAGACTCCTTACTGGCTCTTCTAGCTTCTACTAAAAGCTTTTAGCTCCCGCCAGGCGCTTATCCAACTAAAATGTGCTATGTCTATTTCTTCTAAAGTTTACCCCAAAATAAAAAAAAAAACAAAATCCGTATTGTAAAATGATACATAAATATGTACTAACTAAAAAAAAATTAGGCAAAATACCGAACAAGCTATTTATTTCCCTAAAAGCTATGGTTGGAATTATCGTTAGTAGGAATTAATGAAAATATTGCACCATATGTTATATTAGTGATCAAAACAAACAAAAATTCGTTCATAACTCTACATTTTATCTGTGAAACCACCTTCGGCGCACTAGCAAAAAAGTTTTCCTTACGAAATTTTGGTACTATTAAAGCTCTTTCTAACCTAGATTATTAGCAGAACCTAACCCTAATTTAATAACGAAATTTTTTTAGCGAAGGTTGATAACGTTAGATCTGTTAGCATCACCACCCCAAAAAAATTTCGATACCAATGTTAGGGTTGGGTTTTGGTATTTTTTTGTTTTGATTTTATCGCTATGTTACATACACCTGATCTTAAATTTAATTCGACCCGATAGCGAAATTTTTAGGGTGATGATCTACTATTGGTTACACAGATCAATATCTTTTTATAATTAAAGTTTTTTTTTTTGTAATACTGTTAACGTTTTTGTCGACCTTTTGTGTTGTTGCTATCATTTACTGGAGCCGTTGTTGGTGCTTTTATTAACCTTGCCTGTGCTAAATTAATAAATATTTGAAGGTGGTTCATACAAATGAAAATAGTTATATATAATGGTAAATAAGTAGTTATGTCTGAATTGTGGACTTCTTTTACTGCGTCTAGTTATTGATAAACATTTTTTATTCACAGATTAAATCAATGCGAATGAATTATTTGTAAGTAGCAGTAAGGAATTATGATCTTGAGTTATGAACTTGTCTTACCGTTTTAATTCTATTTATTAGTCAAGGTTCTTTATTTGTTGTATTCACAGATGTGAATATAATGATTTATACGTTGATTTATACGTAATGGTAAATAAGTATTTATAATATTTAGTTGTGAGTTTACTTTATTGTTTTTAATTCTATCCATTAATAAATATTCGTTACATCCATAGACGTGAATGAAATGATTTGTATATTTAAGAGCAAATTTCTATATATTGGAAAAGAGATATTGCTATAGATCTTCTTAAAGGAATTGGAACTTCTGTATCTCCCAATAGTTCAACATCAAGAATTGACAATTGGGCACATACATATGATATTTCTGGTTATGCTGGAGAAGCAAATTCTACTTCAATTGACAGAGGTGTACATTATATTCAAGCATACCATTTAGAAAAAGAAGCTTTTCTACTTCTATAATTACACCTAGTGTTGGCCGGCGAAACTATTTTTGGCAAATGACGAAAGGCGAAATTAAACCGATGAAAGACAAAACCAGGCGAAACTCTGCAAAATGGCAAAACTCTGGCGAAATGGCGAAACTCTGGTGAAACTGCGAAACTCTAGCAAAACTCTGGCGAAACCTTTGGTAAAATTGAAACCCCTGGGGAAAGTCAAAACTCGGCAAAGATCAAGTTCTCTAATACTTTAGAATAGACTAAGTTAGTTAAGCAATAATCAAAGTGATAACCTTTAGTTTGTATTCAAATACTATTAAAGAAAACCAGATTTCTGGTTTTTGGAACTTCGAATTAAATAAATTCAGCCTTGAAAATTCAAAGCCTAAGATCTTTTTTTTTTTATTAGCATTTATCTATGGATTAATATTATTTATGCAAAATAAATCTATCTAAATATTTAAATAAATTTATTGTTAGAGTGTTGAGATTTTTTCTTTTTAATATTTCATTGTTAAAAATTTTAATTAAATACTGTACATATGTAAGTAGTTCATTAACATTATTATTACTGGCAAATATTTCCCGATGCTCTATATATAGTTATTGGGCACGAAGCGATTAATAACTGCAGTTATTCGTCAAAAATTTTGACGAATAATGTTCTGATTTATTGGTAGCTTACATGCCCAGTAACGTTATTATCCTTCTGGCCATAATGATCTGAATGAATTTTTTTTTGTCTACTATAAATTTTATACATTAGGTTAGACTGACCCAAACGTACGTACGAACTTCTGAACTAAATAATTAAGGTAATGAAGATCCGGTAATAATTTATAAATATAATTTTTTGTTTTATATAACGATAATAATTAGCGCAATTAAATATTTCTACTTAGACTAGCTCAGACGAACAAGCTATTGAACTAAGTAATCAAGATAATAAAGACCTGGTATTGCAAATATATCAAATTTTTTTTTTTTTTTTTTAATGCTTTACAGAGTATATATTAATTTTTTTATTTCAAGACGAATCCTGATTTTTTTCAAACCCATACCTCATTATCAGATATTCAAACCAACTCTGTTACTCAAACCCGTTCTGGTATTTATGGTCTTGGAAACCCTTACCCTAACGCAATCAAAAAAATCACTTTGGGTAATCAACTCTTGAAAAGCAAATCTTAATTATTACATTACGGCTAGTACTGTAACTCTTAAATACATTAATATGTATCATAAGTATACGTAATATAATCAGATTATAAAATATATATATTTAATAAAGTTAAATTCTGATGCGTATTATTGGAATTTTTAAGTAAAAAATAATTATATTATTGACCGCTACAGATCATAATGGCCTGAAGGATAAATAATGTTATATATATGGACAATTATCAAAGATCTGTCAATATTAGTGGGCTTAGGCATTATCATAATTTAAGTCAAAGACGAACACGAGCATTCATTTACTTTCAAGAGTCTGCTGATGTAAAGAATTCTAATAGATTAATTATCTTAAGACATGGTTACCTAAATGGAATTGTAATCGAAAAAAAGATGAACACAGAGAATTCATTTGTTATAAAAATCTTCAGATATGGGAACGCTATTAGAAAGAACTATCTTGGAGATTATTATCAGCAAAGAATTAGTGTCAAGAATGATGAACATATAGTATTCGTTATCAAGAGTCCACGATATGGGAAATGTTTGTAATAAGCAGACTGTTATTGAATTGGAATTAGGGTTGAAAAAGGATGAGCATATGACATATATACTGTATACTTTCAAAAATCTGCTGATATCCCATTAATGAATGTTTTTAGTATCCATAGACTAAATTAATTCGAATGGAATTATTTGTGTAATGGTAAATAAGTATTTATGTTATTTGAATTGTGAACTTTGTCTAATATTTTCAATTCTATTCATTAATAAACGTACTTTATATTCACAGATTGAAAGGAGTGATTTGTGCGTAATAGCAAATGCAGACTATTCCTAAAAAATTTGTCGCGCACAAAACATTTATGTGCATCTTTTCTTATCTTCAATGCCACAATCTTGCATCGAATATTTAAATTTTGTTGTATGAGGCTAATGAAGTGATGATATTGTTATATCGAGTGAATTTACAAGTGCGGGTGCCATTTTGAGTTGACGCACCAACAGGATGATGTCCACTCAAAGTTTCATTAAAAATAAATGTTTCAAAGTTCAAGAATTAAATTTATTTCTGGGCGGTTAGCGGGATTGTTTTTTCAACATCGTTTATAAGCTCAATACACCCAAGTTGCGTACCAAGGGATCCGATTTTAATTATAGGATTTGAAATTAATATAAATAAAATCCAAACCCATAGTGCATCTTCCATAGGTTCTATATTTTCTAAGAATATGTGAATTCGAAGGTTTGAAATGGTGAAATAGTTCACTGAGAAGTTTTGATCGGACGACCAATGCGATAGACGTCAGACATTTAGGTTCGATATATACTGGCATTCCGTGAACAATTGAATTTGATGCCATAGATATTTTATTTATTTTGCCTTAACAATCCAAAATCTGCGTCGTTGAATTAAACCATTCTTTGAATATTAAATTATGGAATTATATAAACAAATTAATAAATATAAAATACCAAAGATTAATTAAATTTTTTTAATTAAATTTTTATTGCGTTGAAATTTACTTTTTAGTCTTAATTATATATAATAAATAATAAATTTTAAGTTCAAGATTAATGATGTGTAAGTTGTTTGTCGCTTGTTTAAGGGGTGAGAAGTATCAAACGGATAGAAAATTGGATGAGATGGTGGACTAAATGACAGATAGATGAGTTGGTGAAAGTTTCGATGAAAGAATGGATGAAACGTTTGATGATGCGATGGATGAAATTTTGGGTGAAAAAAGACATCCAGTTGGATAAGAGGTCGGATGAATGGTTAAATGGGAGTGGGCAAAAGGGCAAGTAAGAAAAAAATATAAGCATCTAATATTATCGTTTAAATAAATAAATAAACAAAATTAATAAAATTTTATATATTAATTACCTGAAGAAGAAAGGGCTTAAGTTAAATCATCAGAGAATAAAATATTTAGTGAAAGTTTACTCGAAAATGATCTTGAATTTCGTTCAAGCAAAAGGCATAAATCCATTTTAACAGCTATTACTACAGACACAAATATTCAGGTAACGGTTATTTAATTTAATATTATGAAATAAAATTTATTTTGTTTTTAGCAGTCTTTAGATAAACATAGACCTGAACATGATCTTTGGAGTAGAAACAACGTTTAAAAAACATCAGTGCATGAAGTTTATTGAAATAATTTGAAGTCACAGCAACCACAAACAAGTATAACGCTGGATGCATTTGATGCATGTCGAGATTCCCTACATCAATAGGATACATAGTGATCGAAAGACACTCCCTTGCTGATAATTTTCCAAAGTTAGATGTATTCTCAATGCTCATAAGCATTCAAGAAGCATCTATTATGCAATTTCTTTGCAAGTAGGTAATGCTAAATGCAATTGCAAAAATGTGTGTGATAAAATTCATTGTAAATGTAAAAAAAAGGAATTTGCCTTGTGGTAATTGCTGTATCCTAATAATGTAATTGCTGTCATCCTAATAATCATAAGTGTAAAAAAACCTTTTAAATTTAGTTAATTTGCGATACGTCGCATTATGAATAAACTTTCTTTAACCTGAATACTATTTAGAATTATATTACATCCTATGTTAATTCAGAATCAACCTAAGTATATATGTGTGTGTCGTAAGTGGGATTGGAATTTTTAGTGTAATTATTCCATTCTAATCTAAGTGGATTCCGAACTCTAATACGATTCCATTCCCACTTACAACATATTACATCATCAATTCCTGGTAATGGATCTTTATCTTTATCTTTCATTCGTTCTGAAAGTATGTATTAACATTTTATACAGTACTGTTAAATGGCAATTGTCTATTTGTCACTTTGTTCTAAATTGTTTATTGCCATCTGTGAATAAAAGTAGCAGACATTATCACGGCGAATTTATGAAATTAGAGAATTTGACTAAATTATAAAGTGCGTCACTATTATTTTTAATATTTTTTAATGTAAAAATTATATACTGTAGATAACGTCTAACCCATCCTTTTACGGGAGGGTTAGATGTTATTTATATGATTTTGCAATAAGAAATGTCAAAAACAAATAGTAAGTGACGCACTTCATAGTTTAGTCAAGTACTCTAATTTTAAAAATTCACCGCAATGTTGTTCTTTACATAGATATATAGATATGCTCAAGTGGCATATATTACGATGCATAAAGATAAAGATTAATGATAAAGATAAAATAACCTATTCTACGAAACTTTCAGGTTTGTGACACTGTCATTTCTTTTTGTACGAACTTCTTAACAAGCTCAAAGAAGAATAATTCTTGTTTCACGAATACGAAAGCGAGAGAGTTACGTATAGTACGTACGTATGTTCTCCGAAGGATATATTAATAATCTTGAATATAATAAATTTATAAACACTACAATTATTGGCAACGGAGGTACTGGAAATGTTTTTTAAAGATGAGTGGAAAAATTGTGATTTAACGGTTGCTCTTAAATAGTTTAAAATTGAAATCAATATTGACGAATATAATTGCCAAATATTTTATTAAAGGAATATTTATTATAAATTACTACTTTGCATTATTTTCTGGTATAATGTTAATTTCTGCAACCATCATATAAAAGCTTAACTCATTACTAATAGTTACGTATATCATTCTAATATTTTTAAATTCTATGGAGTCATGAAAGTTCCGAATTCATATAAAATAACAATTGTGGCAGATTAAAACGAAATCTTTATATTAAGTATATTTATTATAATAAAACAGATGACAATAGATATTATAATATGGTTTTAAGTGGTACAAGTAAAATAATATTCAATAGGGTTTATTTGATTATTGTCAAATTTAACCCTATTGACTCCATGTTGTGTCGATTTTGACGCAAAAGGAGGTCAATCAGAATCAATCGGGATTCAATAGGTATTTTTACTTATTATAAATGATTTAATCCAATCGGATAAGATTTTACTGATTGCAAACTATTTAAACTGTTTTGTGCTTGTATTTGCTGAATCATGACAAAAATCAGCTTTAACGTGTATAAAGGTTTTATGTTAACTATTAGCCGATTTGTTGCTAAAATATTTGGTTGGCAGTTCTTTGAGTCTCAGTTATCGGATAGAGTTTTGTAAAAAACGAAAAGTAAGATAAAAAAATAGTAAAAATCTATAATTTATTTAACTGTTGTTAAGCGTAATCTTGCGGTAAAGTAATTTGTAAGAAACGAAATCATACTATCATATGATTCGTTGGATATATGTCATCGATTTTGATATGTAAACTTTTTTTGCAGTCTATTGTAGTTAGCTAAGGTTTCATAATGCTGGTACTCTATATCACGTGTAAAATTTACATGAAATCCATGTTACTGAAACTTACGCAAATTACATGAAATGTAAGATTGTAAGAAAGATATAATTTTAAACCCTGTAACTTTACATTATCATAAATAGTGCATTGCCACATGATTATTGCCAACAGATCATTATATTCGGAACTGTAATTTGCAAGATTTATAAAAGTTTTGGCAAATTATTCACATGATCAAAATTACATGTAATTTTGATTTCTGAAACATTCTCAAATTTACACAAAATTCGACAGCAATATGGAGTTAATAGGGAAATTTTTCAGCAATTAGTAACCCTATTGACTACTTATTGAATATCATTTTACTTGTGCATGCTAATGATGGAAATTATAAGAATACCTTAAAAGCAGATTGCAATGGACAGACAAACTACGCTTTGCTAAGGAAATAACACTCGGACTTTTATTTTTACGTGATAATAATATTCATAGAAACCTTATAAGTATTATAGGTTTATTGAATCTACTGTTTATCACTAATACTTTCTTGATTAAGAACCGAGTATTATTCACTGAATATCTAGCTTAATTTCTGAATTAATATTCAGGAGTATGAATATATCTAGTCTCTAAAATAATTTATTTCTTGTAAAATTATAGTATGAAATTACTATTGCAAAATTTTTTTTTATAAATAATGATCTTAGTATGCAACAAAAAAAAACTGCTAAGTAGAATAGAAATTACTGAACTGTTTAAGTCGATATAATTTATCTTAATTTTGACGACAATGATCATTAATCGCAATATTACAAAACACTTTAATTCTGTTTTACGACAAATCATATACGTAGATTTAAGAATTTAAATATATATATATTTTTTTAAATTTTTTTTAATTCAGATTTCACGATACATACTTTAAAATATTTTATATCAGGAAACCCAGATATATCTATTGTAAACCAGGTGTGCAGAGAAACAAAATTAATGTACTTTAAAACTAAATTTGAAATGGAATCATAACGTAAATTTAAAACAAATAGTGATTACAAAGTTCATAATTTGCAGTTAAAAAAGCGATATTTTTAATGATATACTATATCTCATATTGTACATGAGATACTGTCGGAGAATGCATATTATTATTTACATATTATGTATTATATTATATGATGAAATGGATTAAATTTCATGACTCTAAGTAATTCTCAAATATTAAAAAAGTTTTAGTATATAAATATAAACCTTTGTTATCTTGAAGACATCTGAGTCACCAATTCTACATTTTTTGCTAACACCTATGAAAAAAAGTGAAGATCGCGTTAAATATGTCGAAATAATCAATTAGCAAATTTAATATAATCAAATATTTTACATACATCTTCTAACTGATCATTCAGTGCTTTGACCTTTTTATCTAGTTCACGTTTCGTTAGTATTAATTGATCTTTGTCATTTATTGCATCCAAATACTTGAATTGTACATCCGCCAGCGTTTCTCTCAATCGATCACATTCTAAATTTGATGATTTCACCGAGTTCTCTAATTCAGCTACCCGTTGTTCTAATATGTCAATTTTATCATTACCATCAATAATTGGTTCATCGCTGATTCCAAACTGCGCTAAAAACGAGCTTCCGTGAAATTTTTTGCTCATAAGCTTTTCCTTTTCATGAAATTTATTGCGAATGAGATTTTCCTTTTCTTGTTTCATTAAATCAAGTTCATTCTTTAAATAGACACTATTTCTTTCGGATGTTGCCATCGTTTTTTCAAATGCTTGTATTATCTTTCTTTTATCTGTTTCTGCTTCTGCTACCTTTTTCGTAAGTGTCAATATTTGTGCTTTATGTTTTTCAATCTGTTTCTTGGAATCTCCTAATTGAATTGAAATTTTCCCTTCTACATTCTTCAATTTTGCTAATTCATTCTCATTCCGTTTTTTTTCTGCTTCCAATTCTCGAATTCGTCCATTTGCTATAACGTTTTCTTTACCGGCATCTATTAATTTTTGTTTTATTGCTCTTTTGTCAGTTAATACATTCTCTAATTCTTTACGTAATGCATCAACTTCGGTCTCTTTTCTTTTCAATGTTTCTTGTATGACTAATTGTTGTTCTACAAGTTCTGTTTCTTTCCGTTGCCAAGTTTCCCTTTCAGCGGCTATCCCTTTCATCATCATCTGAACACCATTCTGTTGATCCTCAAAAAACTTTGACAAAGCGGCCTTTTGGTTCTCGACTGCTTGCAGTTTTTCAGATTCTACTTCTCGAGAACTTCTAAGTTCATATAGTTCGCTTTGTGTTCTTACATGTTCTTGCTGTAATTCCGTTACTCTAGATTCTAACAATGTTATATTAAGCTCTGATTCTTGATATCTTGCCTGAAGATTTTGGTATTCTTTCTCCCACTTTACTTTCATTATATTAATCAACCCAGCTAAGGTGTCACGTTCATCAACTATTTTTTTCAGTTCGGCTTTGAGTTCAAGGCAATCTTCCTCTAAATGTTGCCGTTCCTCTTTAATTTTCTCTAATTCAACCAAGATTTGAGTCTTTTCAGAACTGATTGAGTCATTATTATTTTCAAGTTCCTCAATTTTCATACGAAAATTTATAAGATCTGTTGACATTTTAAGATTTTTTTTGACTGAATTTTTATGTTTTTTGTTAAGCTCATCGTATGATATTGTTTCGGTTGTATTATCTGTATTATCTATTAAGTCTGTATTGTTTTCAGAAGGTTTATCGTCCAGAGAAACTTCCTCTAGACTGGTGTCTTCTTCGATTTTTGTTTCAGCTATGGGTTCCAGACTTTGTTCCATTCTTATATTAATTATCTATGATTTATTTTGATATTTTTTATTCAAATACAATTTATTAAATTTCTATAGACCGTCCAGTAAATCTTTGAAATTTGATTATAAGCTTTTTTGTTTCTATATATATTTCTAGGCTAAATGAAAAATTCCAAAATTTTTTTTTATGGTTAAAAGGTTGAAAGCCGATGGCTTTTTAACCAATTAATTGTCTTTGTAAGACCAATAAAGAAATGAAATAAATTCACCGATTGGCAATGTAATCAATAGTTCATGCTGTATCACGGTAGTGATCAATAAACATTAACACTAGTATGTCAAACTATTGTATTTAGGAATCCTAACGGTTTTATCCGTTTTATATATATCTATTAGGTGGCATCCAATCAATGTGTTTATTTATGCTGATTTTATCGATATGCAATATATTCGTCGAGTAAAAAAAAATTACTATTTAATCAAAATATAAAGACTTACAAAAATCACTCGAGTCGAAACCTGACTTGTTGAATCTACAAATTTCAGCAGCACCATCCGTCTCAATATTATTAACACAACTAAATAACGCTTTCATATTGTTAACCATTTTAAGCAAAAAAAAAAAAATTCGAATTTTTCAAGTCATTAACACTAAAATCACAACGTTTACATTAAAATCTGTTGATGCAATTTTGGTGTAGTCGTGTTTACGTAAAAATTGCACTAAATAATACGTAAAATGTAAAAAATCGATTCAAAAAGAAATTCAGCACAAAAGAACTATCGATCTTTTTTTTGACACATTATCAGTTACACCGCTCTAACAAATCAATAATAAAATAAGAAATTTGAAAATGTGGATCGGCTTTGATTGTTTGATCAACAACAATGAGTTCTTTATGATCACTTCGAATTAGACTTAATGCTAAAGATTTACAAATTTGGCGTGAATGTTGTAAGTGGGAATGGAACCATAATAGGCTCAGAATCCACTTAGATTAGAACGGAATAATTATACTAAAAATCCCACCCTAACCTTAAAAATTCCGAATCATCTTAAATTCTATTCCCACCCACGACATGAATACTATGTACAAATAATTTTTTTAAAGTTACAATTAGGTCTACGATAAATATGTAAACCCAGGTCTATCTAGGGCTGTCGTTTCTAGCATCATATTAATAACAACCTTTGACATAAAGATAAATCATTCTATTAGTATTCCAATTTTTGATAAATTAAAAATTTTGTATTATTTCGTAAAGAAATGCAGGTTTTGGGTTTTGTAAGTTTATTCATTAAAACACACTAATTTTAGAATTTAAACTGGATGACAGATTAGTGCATATCTATTACAGCTGCAAATTACTCTTGTACTTTGTAAGTTACCGATAGGTTTAAACTCAACGTAATTTTATAATGCCTTACAATTTTACTGATTCGGAAATTAATTAAAGAACTTGAAATCATGGTTATAGTACCTGAACAAGTAGAATGTCTTTCAGGAAAGCTTTAGAAATTAAAAGACTTTAGCTTCATGAAATTCAGTCTATTAGTTTAGATTAATAACAAAAAATCTAACCATCTGACCAGAATTTCTCAAGTAATAAAAATAATAACATTACACTTGTAAACTATATTAACCTATGTCAACGTGAGAAGAAAAATCCGAATCCGAACCTCGATCATATTAGTGTAATTCATATAAAAAAACTAAGTTAGTGTTAGCTTATCCAATTGAAATATCAATTAAATGAGTGCTAGCTTATCTTTGAATAATTCGATTAATCAACATAAAGAAATTGAATGAAAAATGAATAAATAATTTATTTAAATTATCTGCATTGATTAAAATCAATCAAATAAATAAGGTATGTTAATTGTAATAAGATAAATCTTAATAGCTTATCACTACAATTATTAAATAATTGGAAAAATACTTATACATCAATAAGGTCGTGAGCACTAACATTATATCTATGAAATATAATCCTGTATATAAGAAACTATTCATTCTTATCTTTGATAAGCAGTAACTATTATCTTAATAAAAATTTCTATGCAAGTTTGAATCAGGTCACTGATATTTATATCTCAAAATTATGTTTTTACTATCATTTGTTTCAACATTTGTAATTGTATTTATGCATATAATTTTTCTTTGAATACAGAAATATAAAATTTTAAACTTACTTGTGAAACAGATTATTAGAAAAGCAACAAATATAGACTCATATGTGGATCAAATCATGCATTTATTAATATGCAAAAGAAAGTACTACATATATTCTGTGAAGATACTATATATAAAGTTTTGATATGCATTTATATCCTTACTTTGTCACATATATAATACATGATTTTGCAGACATACACCACTTAATTTTTAATATAATTATACACTTAATAAAATTTTCAATATTATTTTATTCCTAGTTATTTAAATTGAACTTCTTGCTTTTATATATAGGTTGTCTTTATTAAATTATTACTTTATTTTGGTTAATTGCTTAATTTAATATAAACCTTTTAGATTTAAAAATTTTATATATAGTTTTCAAAAAAATATAATATTAAATTATTAAGTTTATTATTAGTTTATTTATATTGAATAATTTATATAAATATTTAAATTTTTATTGCTTAAAAAGTATCTGGATATATCTATCTGAATATTATCTAGATAGCTAAGTTTACAACCAGATATTGGATTATCTACAAATAATTTGAATAATATTCAAACTAAATATCATTATTAGAATAGAGCTAAATAAGTTATTAGTATTTTTAATTATATTAGATTGTTATCTTTTTGAAATAATTTTTATAATAATAAAAAATAAATATTACTTTTTAATTTGCTAGGTATAATATTATAAAAGTATAATAATATGCTAATAAAATTATAATACACAAAAATATATTGTAAATTATTATTTTTTCAATATAAGAAAAAAATAGATTTAGAAGTTTTGCTAAAAAATACTCTTTACTATTTTTAATTATACTAATTTAGACAAACTTAAACTAAATGTCAATCTGGATAGTCTTCAATTGAAGCAGCATGATGTTATGGATTGGCATGATTGTGGTAGTAATACAAAATAGAAAACATTAGAGAGTATACTGATTTTACTTGTATATAATCATGTCTTATTTTTATTAATTTAATAGTTTATTAAAGAATCAGTAAAGTTAAAAACAATTTATATATAAATAAGAACCAGTATATTGGGTTAAAATTTCTAAATTAGTCTAATTTAAAATATCAAAAAGTGATTTTCTAGTAAAAATCCTATTAGTATTATATTATAATCTTGTTTTTTTTTATTAAGATGTCCTTCAGAACTAAGCTTTATTGATGTTTATTGTTGACCACATAGATCTACATTTTAGTATTATAATGAGAGTACAACTAGCTACACATACAGCTTTTGATTGTTTATTTAAGTAGTCTGTCCAAAGATTTTATACTAGATGCCATATCTATAACTCAACTAGTGAATTATCTATTTAAACCCTCTGTTCGTACATACCCACCAATTATTCTAAGCAAGGTATCTTTATACTGAAGTGTTCCCACTAACTTATCTGAACTTGATTACCCTGTTGGTTGCCTATGGGTCTCCACAGATGGGTATAGTAGCTGCTTCTAATCCTTCTATATCAAACACATTTCTGATTTAGGTTCAGAAAACCTATCTGCTATGGTCAAGACCAACACTAGCTGTCAGGCTTAACCATTAAACTACACAATTTCTGATTCTCCTGCCCTTACAAGGTTTGTTCTGATCCCGATATCTATATCTACCTTCCTTCCAATCTTTATACCAATTCCTCTCAAACTTCCAATCTAGTTAGCCCAGATAGGTCAGTATACCTAAGCTTTAAGTATCTGGTGGTTCCCTTCCTTTGGTTCCTAATTCTGCAGCATAGAATCTTTTCCTCCAGTGCTGACTTCAGCAGCCAGGTTGGTGAACCCTTCTTGCCCCAGAGTTATATGTCCAGTTTTTTGGTCTCCAGTTTCTGAGATTCTAGTTTCTGCAGTACCATCAAAAATCTTCACTACCTCCTTGCTTGGGA
>CAJVPZ010000526.1:0-18805 GCA_910592135.1 Racocetra fulgida | reverse complement strand
CTTTTCTGTATAAAAGATTTTAATTAAATTTCAATAAAGACAGAGACATGGTCTTACCATTAATATTCAAAAAAAAACAATCTACAACCAAACATAGAAATACTGCTGCAAAACCACAACCCAAACAACAAATAATAACCAAATACAAAATACAAATAACAACTCTACACAAAACACAAATTAACAAAATATACAAATGAATATAGACTACAACTCACAGCAAACAGCTCAGAATAAATAGATAAAATAGACCAAACAATACTATATACATAATATATCTCTCAATACAATATATCAAACATAATCTAAGTGAGTACTTGGTGTCTTCTTTTAGTAGAGCCTAGGCCGAAGATAAATTAGCTTTAGTCAAAAGTTTTTAGATAGCTTAATTTCAAAATATGTAAAAATATCTTGATATTAAATTATAATAATAATACAAAATGTTATCAATAAAAAACTGAGATCAGGTCTTATTCTTAAAAAAAAAAAATTCACAAAGGGTTTCTCTGGCCAAAATCAAATATTACAAATTTTTTACAAGAATAAGACTTAAACTATTTTATCTGAAACTTAAACCTACTTTTCTAGATTTAATAATATATAATATTATTAGTTAATATATTATATTTAATTTATTAGATTATTTACAAAGATATTTTCAGATAGCTTTTTCAAGAGGTGAATATATGTTATCAGTATGTTGTTGGTCTGGTAAACCACAAAAGCAGCTATAAGTATTAGTTATTCTGTAGCAATTGTGTGTTCTATTAATAGTATTGGTAGTTTGTTAATTTTGGTTTTGCCTTTAATTAGATCAAATAGAAATATTGTTTTGTTATTTTTATTTTGATAATTTTATACAATAAGATTTTCAAATTTGATTATAAAAATTTTGTAATAATGAAAAAGTTGAATAGTAATATTAGTAGCTATCTAAGTAAAATCTATAAATTCTTTAATTGTTTATATTAGTGTTGTAAAGATAAATCCTTATATAGTGAAATATAAATTTGTATTATTGGTTTGGTTATAAATAAGAAGCGCTGGTAGTTAATAAGTTTGATATATAATTTCTGAAGTTCAGTTTAGATATATTAAGTTTATTTAGATGAAAGAACTGTTATATAGTATTGGTAATTATTAAGCTTAAGTTAGATTAATTAAAATATAATATATTTGATACAGTTAGTTACTGGAAGCAATGAAGAGTATAATATGCATTGATAAGGCAGAGTTAGAAATATATTAAGTATAAGTTTAAGAATAAGATATACAAATTTCCAATTTCATATAAAATAGATTTTACATCAACTTTGTGTATATGATTTCATATAATTTACATATAAACATTATATGAATTGCCTAATCAGAACTAGTAATTTTGTATAACTTTAGAAAAACATATGGTGCCTCTGAAAACTTTGATTATATATAAAGTATTTTTTTTAAATCAATATATATTTCACAACTTCAGGGTGTGTCGACTTAATGAAGTTGGGAAGTTGTTGCACCCCCAAGCGGCAGGACAAGAGTTCGAATCCCACTAGCTACGAAATTTAAATTTACAGAATGCATTTGGAAGACTGTATCCTATTGGGTTTTAGAATCTGTAACAGGATCGTACCAGCTTGTACTGGGAGGTAGTGGAATATTTAGTGTGACGTATAAGTTACACGAAATCTGAGTGAAGCTACTGAATAAATACAGCAGATTGACATGATACGGAAGCCTGCTTGGCAAGTCCCGAGCAGAGAGGTAGCACAGATCTTCGATGGTACTATGTAAAGGATTATTATCCGGAAGTAACGAGAACCGAACGGGACCGAAGTGTTTGGCAAAGCACTCCACCAACCAGGCCGCCAGAGGAGACCGGAGGAAAAGGACCCAATTGTGGGGATCAGAAGCAGGTAACAGCCCTTCCGGGCCATCTGGATTGGAAGTTTGGGGTGATAGGAGTACGGGAGATAGTCCGTAAAGTGGGTACTGGGGTTTGAGCGAACTTTGCAAGGGCAAGGAGTAGGTAATGGTAGCGGCTTCGGCTCGCAAGTACTTGGTCTCAGCCTAGGCGAAGTTACCGAAAAACTAGGTAATACATGTGTGGGACATGGACCACTCTAGTAGGTTTACCACAAGGTCAAAGGACCCCCTTTTATAGAAGTGTGTGTCCGCTTTAAAGACTTAGCAGGCCTCAGCGGCAGGTTCCTCTTTAGGGAAGATATCCAATGGCGTGAAGTTGATCAGAGAGTTTAAATGAGTAATCTCATAGTCGGGTTACAGGTACGGCATCTAGTATAGATCTAGGATAGGCAGACTACTTAAATAGGCGCTCAAAAGGCGCAGATATTGCTAGAATATACTCTCGTTAATGTAACAAGATTAGGCACTGTCCATATAACTATGCTGGTATCGAAACTAGAGTTTAATAAACCGTGCCAGACCTGTGAGTGGTTACCTTAACATTTAAAAAAAAAAAAAAAAATTTCACAACTTCATTATTATAAACAAATTAGTTTAAACTATATATTATAAAATTTGATAAAAATTAACTGAGCTGTTAAAAAGTTTAATCAAAAGCATTTTTTATTTACTATATGTTCTCAAAAAAGTTATATAACAATCTACACAGATTCACAATCTTTAATAATCAAGTTTAACAAATTAATATAATTACTATTTATATCTAACAAATAATATTTTTATAAAGCCAATTTGATATATTCTACTAAATATAAATATAGTATACAAACTCACATTAACTTTCAAAAAGTTATAGCTTATAATAATAATATTTTTAATAATATAGTTGATAATTTAGCAAGAAATACAAATGATCTCACAATACTCCAATTCTTATACAACAATATCTACAATCTATTATACTATATTCAATATAAAAAGTATACATTTGAACAACCAACTTGTAAATCTATTAAAAATATATATAATGCCTATATAATAGCTATATAGGTATTATAATACTGAATAGACAATATTATAGCTATATTATCGCAAATTAACTAGAATACAACCTGGCTTTATCTTAATAACAACTTCAAAAAATTATCTAAATATACTAATTTTAAACTTTGTTAAGAGAAAACCTTTAGAATTAAGAGTAGAGTATATATAGATTATTTTTATATGATCTGTATAATACATTGAATTTTTATATACTGATTGCAAAAAGGATTGCTATAAGTTTAGCTTTATATAATAATAGCCACAAGTTAATCTTTATTAAATAGATGTATAGTATAGTATTATTATAAACTTAGACCTATCTAATTCCCATAGTGCATTGTTCTGTAGATATGTTTTTAATTAAATCATCTGTATAGAATGTTAGCTCTGTATATTAACTATTATTAGTTGTGATTTGTTAGAGTTTTAGATAATTGATTGTTTTTAAAAATTTCAAGTATTATATTATTATGAATAGTAAATATAGATAGTGTAGATATTAACAGGCATACGATTTATCACATCAAAATTTTTATTATATGATTTTCAAAAATTACACAAATCAACGAATTTACACTTTTGAGTTTGTCACTTAAAACCTTAGTCAAAATATATAATCTTTCTTAAAACAAAATTATTGTTTGAATTTTTATGAACCTAACAGTATAAAAATATAATACACAGATCTCTTTTAATTAAGTATTATACTTTTAAAAATAGACAATTATTTTTTCTACTTCTTCAAGATTTTTCTCAAGTTCACAGATTCTCAGCATAAAAAGTAGTTGTTTAGATATATCAAACCAAGAACTTTTGCCAAAATGTATGTGTGAAAGGTGGTTGCATTATAACCATAATGGAAAAAATCAAGAAAAATTATTTTATAGTAAGTAAATTATGCATTAATTTAGTTTTTTTACTTTAAAATTTTTTTTTAAAACAGTTTTAGTACTCTATTATACGTATTTGCTTACTAAGTTTGAATTATTTATTTAAATTAAAATAAAATTCTTGGTGCTTGATAATTCAGCTTAAGATAAGTAATTTAATTATTGAATATATAGTTGTTTATTGAACTATTCAAGTTTCAAATTTATAAATAGTTGCTAAAATGAACCTTTTTATTTAGGACATTCCCAAGCAATATAACTTGTTAGTAATCAGAATTGTTATGATTAATTGAAGTAATCTTCATAAGAATCAACCAGGGTGACTATTAAAAATACAGGTTATGTGAATAGCATACCAAGGTTCAATATATACAATGCAGGGTTAAAAGTTTCATAGCAATAGCAGTAAATATCTAGTACTGATTCATCTGCTATAATTGCTGCAGGTGGTGCTACCACATAACCATATTTTTGATGGCCACCCAGGTCGATTCTCTTTGTAAAGAATTTAGTTTTTATTATTTATTTTAGTTGATCGAAAAGAGAGATGGTTTACACTTTGATACTTGTTTGAGTAAGATATTTAAAAACACCTTTATAGTTAGATGATTTGTCATATTGGTTAATTTTATATATTATATATATACTGTATAATTATAATTTAAATTTTAATAAAAAAAATTAATTCATTAAAAAGTATAATTTGTTATTAATAATATTTGGCAATAATATATAATTAATATTTTAAAATAAACTTCTTTCATTACAGAAAAAATGAGAAATTAAAATGGGTAGATATTTAGGTTAAGTAATTATTTACTCATATGTTTATCTTCAGATTGATTATTTTTTCATTTTTTTCTTTTTTCATTGTTTAAAAGCTGTTACTGTATCTTTATCTAAGTTTTTAACTGCTCTTCCTTTTGAACTCATTTTTTTAGTTAAATAAACTTCTTGCACAAGTAGATCTTCTATACGCTCTATTCCACATTGATAACAAGTTTCTATATTAGTATATCCTTTTGAAATATTTTGCATTATGTATTCAAAAAGAGGATAACTATTTGGATTTGGATTTTGAAATGCACTATATATTTGATCACTTAAAATTCATAATTGCTCACATCGATCTGGTGCAACATAGTCATCAATATTAATATCTATTATATTACTAATAAATTCATTAAGAACAGATAATCGCTTAATCTCATCCTGACTTCCTTTTATTTGTCAATATAAGTTTTTTTCATCTTCAGATTTTCGCATTATTACTTGTTTAACAGACTTAACACCGTATATTTCTTATGCTTCATCATATACTAGATAATGTTCTTCACGTATAATATTGACAGATGGCACTCAAATTAGTCTTTCTTGAAGCTGGGTATTTTTATGCAATCTTCCTAAAAAAATAGCAACTGACTCTGCATATCTAAACTTGCCAGTAACTGAAAAAAGTGGTGCAAATGCGGCAATACATGCAATTTGCAAATCAAAATCTCCTCTTTGAATACCAATTTTATGGGCTTTCCAATAACCAGCCTATTAATAAAAATTTAACCAAACTTTTAGAATATTATTAAAACCGTTTTTAATATAATTAATAGTTTTTTTTGTATTTTGTAGATAACGGTGAATTGCAATTCTGACTGCTGCCCAGATTAATTCAAGAACTATACAAGTTGCATGATAATTTAAACCTTTTTCTAAATTTTTCAAATATCAGACACCAAGTAATGTCGTCATGTTGAAAATTCCATATCCAGAAAAAGCTATAATTAAAGCTTGGCATATATCTTTTGAAGTATGCCACTGTCCAAGAATAATATTAACATTAAGATTTTTATTTTCATAGTTTTTAAGTCTTCGAAAAATAGCTTCATCACATACAATATCTATTGCAGTAGTTTCTGTATTTGCTACATTATTCAAAAACATATCGCATGCCTTATATATGTTCTTATTAGAATTTGGCGCTGATCTAGGATTTAGAATTACTATCTCCAGTTTATCAAATTTGCATCCAATTTGAATATTTTTGATAACTTTCAGGCGAATATTATTAATGCCAAAATTATTTATTTTTTCTAAAAGTAACTTGTCAAAAATTCTATCATAATTTTTGTTTAGATTTTCTATAATTGTCAATGATCTAATCGTAACTTGATCAGATCGTTCAGAAAAAAAGATTGAAGTAGCTTGCAAATTTGAAGGAAGCCTAAATTGAAATGTAACCCGCAAAGTGGCATATGCAGTTTTTCGTACAGTTCATAAATATTTCTATGCGTGAATATTTTTTCTTTTATATCATATTATTAATAACTGACAAATTGTAGATATTATTTTCAGCTTCAAGTTGGCTTGCAGAATTAGAATATTCCATACGCTATCTTTCTATACGAACTTTGTGATCCCAACTATATAAAATTATATATGCAGAATGAAGAATTTTATAAAGTTTTGAGATCATGTGTGGACATCTACAAAGTGAGCCCAAAATGTGAGGTAACCAAATTTTCCATCTGCAAAAGGCAATTCCTACTATAATTGATACTAAAAAAATTGTAATTTTGTTAACTAATGCTAAGTTTAGTGGAATTAATAGTGATCTGTGTAATTTTCTTTGCTGTTCTGCAACTTCATGTTTTTTTTTTAATAAAAAGTAATAAGATTACTAAAAAAAGACCACAGAGTTTGGGAAAATGCTAAAGCATATTGTTCAAGCGATTGTAGATTTTCTAAGATCGGTAAATTGTCTTTAAACAAGAGGCAAGATTGCTATAAAGATCTCTAAGAAGATTTCCAAAGTATGCGCATTCTTTTTCTTTTAAAATCGGTGCTTTTGCTTTAATACTTAAATCTATTTTTGCTAATTTAAATACTATCTGAATTATTAATAAAGTTGGTAAAATTGGTTGATTAAATGAATCTATTCGACTATGAATCAAATCCCATGGCAAATGTAGTTTTATTAACTTAATTGCTGGCAATAATGACCAGATAAGTTGCTGTTTTTGTAATTCATTACTTGACTTTGCTACTAACTGAATCCAATTTCTAAAATTTTTTAGAATTGTAGTTAAATTATCATGTTTACTATTACAACTAAACTCTTTAATCCTTTTCCTAATCCTTTATATAAATGGCCACCGTTGTCTTCAAAATACTCTAAACAAATGTATAAGGATCACATGTTATTTGTTAATAAGATAGAAATTAAGAAACATTTATGTAATGCATCACACATTCGTAATTCTAAACATGCAACTCTAATATTGCATCCACATACTATCCACAAATGCTAGGAACATCTCTGACCACATGTAAAAAAGCTTTTATATTTATTACAAAACATGCATTGTATATGGTGAAGATTACTTTGATCCATTTCTAGTATTTGAATATTTTTATAATGCAGCTGATTTTGATCAAAGAGAAAATGTTGATAACAGATACCAAGCTCATTTAACTTTCTATTCCATTGTTTAATAGCTTCATAATCAATTTTTCAGATGTCTTTGAGCTGAGCAAGAGGATGATTATAGCCTCCAACATTAATTTTGTTACATCATTTTATTTTTTTTCATCATTGTCATTATCAACAATAATATATAGTATATATTTATCATCTTCTGTAGGTTGATCTGATAGAATTTCGTCAACCCCTTCATCAAACTTAGACAATATATTTTCTTCTAATTCATTATTAAGATTATAATCTTTATTTTCATTACAACTATTTTGCTGCAAAATTTTGCTTTTAACATCTTGATATGTATCATTATCGAAATTAAGAATAGAAAAGTTTTCTGTTTCATCTGCAGATTTACTATCAGAATTGCTAGAATACAGATCAAAGTAGCTATTACTATAATCAATGTTTTTCATAATTGTATATTTGATTATAGCATAAATATTTAACGATATGAAGGTTTTTATTAGGATTTGTAATAATGGTTTAAGACTTTTGTAAGTGAGTATATTGATAAATTTATTAAATTATTAAATTTAATATTTATTAACAGTTAATAAAATACAGCAAAAAAATTTTTTTGAAAAAAACTTCTATATATATATATTTTTTGTTTTAATTATTACATTCATATTTATTTATTTATGAAAGACATTTTTACATCATTTGTATATATTATGTTACATGATATTTTTAATCGCTCAATTATCAATTATCCAATTGCTCAATTACCCAATCGCCCAATTACTCAATCACTCAATTGTTTAATAGCTCAACTATCTAATTGGTCAAGCATTTATTACCCAATCATTCAATCACCCAATTGTTTAGTTACCCAATTGTTAATAATATTGCACATTATTAATCAACAATCTCAATTAATACAACACAATTTGGTCTACCAAATTATTCAATCATCCAATTTCTCAATTACCCAATTGCTTAATCATTCAATTATCAATCACTTTATTATTCAATAATTTAAGTGCACTTATTAAATAATAAAAAAATTAATAAAATAAATTTATTATTATAAATTTATATAATACACCAATCAACAAAATACAAAACAAAAAAATAAAAAAAGCTAATAATTGCATATAAATAAATTTGACTATAGCGTTGAGTCATAGAATTCTATTACAGTATATTATGGCATAGTGTTAATACTGAAAGTAAAATTAATAATTTCACTGGAAACTTTACTATTACAGAATCCTGCTGGAAAACTAGAGATTCTCATGAAAGCTAAAATCGCCAATACTGATATTAAGAGTAAGTGACAAGGTTTAGGTATAAGAAGAATTGTGATGAAAATTTGGTAGTGATTAGAAAATTCAACCTGACTAATCTGAAAAAAGAATAAGTATTAGTAAAAATAAAAAGATAATGATAAATAAAATTATTTTTAAAATTCTTAAGTTTGCAATCAGATAATCAAGTCAGATCTATTAGTTTCAGCTGAAAGTGAAACTTCAATTTGTTGAAAGCATTATACGATCTGAATTCCACTTATAAAATTACCACTTGGTTATGATTCTAACTTTGATTCATTTATGTTTACAGTTTTTAAATTTGTGTCTAGTAATATTTTTGTTTTAGCAAAGTCAAATTAGTTCTGGTTAGCAACATTGGTCAAATTAAAGCTTAAATTATATTGGATCACAAAGCAAATTTATACCTAACTTTACAAGCGAGATTCTTTATTTTCGGTACTATAAACGGTATTCAAAAACATTTATTAGATAGTTTTTATATGTCTATGTACGATGTTAGTTTGTTCTTTGCTTGGAAGTATCTTTATGCGCATAAAAGACAACTACAAAGTAAGTAATTTCATTAATTTTATATAAAAATAGAATTTTATCATATGATGTAGTTCATTTTAAATTCTATATTGAAATCACCTCTGCTGCTAATCATATGACAAATCATGTATCTGTTAAGATAAAATTACATAGTGTGATAGAGTATAGTAGATATAATACATTAATATAAAGATTAAGTTTGTATATATTTTTTTTTCTAGAAATTCAGTAGCTGAGTTGCTGCAATGCTGAATATATATTTGTTTTTAATATAATTTAAGTTTAGAATATATTCTACATATGATGTACAATAAAAAAACTCCAATTTTAATAGAAAATAAAATCAATACAACAAAAAATTTCAAAAAGCAAGTAAATAAATAACTAAATACATAGCCAAGAAGACAAAACAACATCTATATACCACTAGTTTATACTTTTAAATAATTAAAATTAAGAGAAAACAAAGCAGCAAAAACCATTTAACTAACAACAAAGAAAACACCAAGTACATAGGCTATTTTGTACCATTTACTCTTACTATTTAAGCTCAACTCTAAATAAGCAAACACAACATTAGTAACTAAAACAACAAGGGCAAAAAACTGCTGCAGCCAAACTAGACTCTTTATACTGATACAAGTGCAAAAAGAAGACACACTCTTCTTCCAAGACCATACTTAAACACCAAAAGTAGACTATCCAACTTACTCCTCCAAAAAATACTATGACATTATTACACTACAACAACAACAACAACAACAACAACCAACTCATTTAAACAGATTTTAACAATATCCAAATAGTGTTTTCAGAAAAAACAACAATACAATAATTATTTTCTACAACTCCAATATTACTATATTAGGAGGTTGTCTAAAGTAGAGGCACATTATGTGATCAACAGCCAATAAAATTACAGAATTTTAATAATTGCTAGCAAAGCAAAAAAACAAAAAATCTTGAAAAATACAAAAAATGACAGTCTAAACCTACCTCAGATAAGTTAATTAAAAATGTCAGGAAGGTAATTTTGCTTATATTTATTTATTAAAACCTAGCCTAACCCCAATATAGAAGACTTAAACCCTAAAGTTGATTAAAAAAATTATTAAATATGAGTTGCCTCCACTTTAGATGTCCCCTATATTAGGTAATACACTTCATTTTGACAATAATATTACTCCCAGACCTTAATTAATAACAACAATATAGCAACATTAATACATAATACAGGACCTGCAGCAGGCCTGATCTGAATACTATCTAACATAAAAATCTTGTAGATATCGAAATTACCACTCCTATTACTGAATTAGAAATATACTAACTGACAACAAAATAGAAACCAACACAACCTCAACTATATCTCACACCAAGAAAGTTCTAATATACTTACATATAGCCAAATAACTAAACAAAACCTAATTAACAACATAATGCAAATAGAGAGAACCCAACCCAAAAATAGCTAGAACACATATACAAAGAATTAACAAAAAAAATTATACAGTTTTTTAATAATAATATATGGTATTATAATAAATTAATTACTAGTTTTCAATCTAGCGATAGCCTACAGAAATTTATAAAATACAAAACAGCAACCAAGCTTATCCAAAAACAAATTTCCTTGGGTATTCTTGTCAAATTCAAACACCTTGACAGAACATTCTTTCTAACCTTTACTAGAGCCAAATACAATATCAAACTGAATATAAAAAGATGTTCTATAATGATTTATAAAATTATAAAAAAGCTAACCAGATCACAATAACTAACAAAGAGACAAGAAATAATATTCATCAGAAATTGTGCCAAAAATTATTTTTTGACCATATAACAAATACAGACTTCAATACTTGCTCTTCTAAATATATTACACAACTTATTATTTACTACAAAGGATTTATTTTTTATTTTTTATTTTTTTTTAACTAGCCTCTTTGGCATAAGAGTTTTTATTCAAGTATAACAGATCAGGAGGCTCACAATGGAACTTCATTTACATTAGAGAATACAAGTAGCCATACATGCAACTTTTATTGCCTATTTAAGTAGTCTGTGACAATATACTATAAGGACTACACTATTTGCTATACCTATAATCCAACTAGGTGATTACCTATATAAACACTCTGAAATATATACAATCTATTTGTATTCACTGGAACATCTCCACTACATTTGTCGGTCGAGAAGTACCAGATGCTTGCCATAGCTTTAGGACTAATTTATTCTCAAGGCATCGTTGCTAGAGCTTTCTATACCTACAATCCGGCTAATCTAGACTTTAGTAACTTACACCGAATCCAAGTACAAATACTTGCGAGCCGAGGCCACTACTGTTATCTACTTCTGACCTTGTAGAGTTTATCCAAACCCCAGTACCTACTTTTACAGACTATAATCAATACCTTCAACATTCCTAAACTACCAATCCAAATGGCCCAGAGAGGACTTTTGGCCGCAGGTTTATCAGTCCTCTGATATTCTGCAGTCAAGCAGATCCTTTTCCTCCGGTTCTATCAGCCAGCTTGGTAGGTTGCCTCCCCAAACATCTGTCATTCAGCATCCCAAACTCTCAATTCAGTTGGCCCAGAGAGGACTTTTGTCTGCAGGTTTACTGGTCTCTTGTTATTCTGCGGTCAAGCAGATCCTTTTCCTTTGGTTCTGATGGCCTGGTTGGTGGAGTGCTTTGTTATACACTTTAGTCCTGTTCAGTATTTACTGGTTCCTTCAATAATAGTCCTTTATCATTAGCAAAATTTTAAAGGTGCTATATATCGATAATGATCCTTTAGATTACAATCGATATACAACCCCCTACCGATTATTATTATTAGTGATTACTAACGATATATAACAAAAAATTCATTAAATTTTTTTAAAATTTAACATTAATTTTCTTGATAACTATTAATCCAGATTAGCGCAAATTTTTACCATATATAGTATATATATTCAACTATAATATAGTAAAATTTTAGCCAATTTGAATTAATAGTTCTTGAGAAATCATTTGTTAACAATAGTTAATTTTTTTAAAAAAATTAACTATCGTTAACAAACGATTTCTCAAGAACTACTAATTCAAATTGGCTAAAATTTTACTATATTATAGTTGAATATATATACTATATGTAGTAAAAATTTGAGTCGATTTGGATTAATAGGTATCGAGAAATTAATGTTAAATTTTAAAAAAATTGGTCAAATTTTATAAAATCGTTATTAATCGATAGTGATTATAATTGTTATATATAAATAATTGCTATTTATCATTAATAATATATATTGATATATAGCAGTTAATCGATATATATTGATAATTTTTAATTGATATATATTGATTAACTGCTATATATCGATATATATCTGCTTAAAAATTTTGCTGATGACATAGTACCGTTAAAGATCTGTACTATCTCTCTACTTGGGTCTTGCTATGTAGGCATCCATTTTTTCAGTTCTTCAGATTAATGTGATCATCAAACTTTTTTCGTATAACTTATATATAATACAAATGCCCTATTATCTCTCAATCAAGTTGGTACTACCAAGGTTACAGAGATCCTATTCCAACCAATTGATGAAAGACAATAGCTGTCATATAAGTAGAATTTTCAAAATTTATCGTCAGTGGGTTTCGAACTCCCTATCTGGCCAACAAGTCACTTGGGTGTGCAATAACTTACCAACTTCACTAAGTTGCTACACCCTTACTACAAAGGATTTATAAAAGATACAAAGCTAAATAATTATAACGAAATCTAAAAAGCAGTTCAGAAGGCCTTCTCTAGAAAACTTAAATAACTATCTAGTCACACAGATGACATTCCTGAGAATATACAACAAATGCTACCCTTTACTTTATCTATAAAAACCAAAGCTTACACTAAAGTAATAGTTATAGCACTTCACCATATCTACCAATATAACTAGCTATCTGAGAAATACTTTACAAACCTAGACTCTCTTTTAACAAATCTAACCAACCTTCACTAGCAGTAAGAGACCTATTTCTTATTACAAATAGAAAATGTTTCAAAGACTTAGGTTACTATAAAAGAAAACTTAGCCAATATTATGAAGTAAAAACAATCCCACCCAACTACTTCAACCTGCTATCACCAAACGTTCACCTGCCTTTAGCATATCAAGATCTTAGTCTTAAATATAAAAGCTACTTCTCACTTGATCTGAATGATTATTATAGCAACTCTCAAAGAATTATAGAAGTCTATATGAAGAATATACTTTCAAAAACTTATCTAATGACTACTACTTCCTCTTCTTAAGAATCTAAATAAGATCAAGACTATAAAGACATACATATTTCTAATCAAAGAAAAGCAAAGGCTATGATCATTCTAGACATTAGTCAGAATTACAAATTTAACTTGCCACTATCTCTAGAAATAATGATAGCTAATTCCACTGAAAAGCCTGACCTTCCTGAGGATCCAGAGCAAACCACAGAATATAGTATCTTAACACCTATCACCTCAACAAAGACTTTAACTAAAGTAGTCAAACTACTAAGAGAATCCTACTACTTTTATTATATTTCTGACTCCTGAATAAAAATCTAAACCAATACTACAGATGAAACTAATTTGACAGACATCTCACCTATAAAACCAACAATACCAAATGAGTTAAATAAAAGTTTTAATTATTTAAAAAATAACAACATCATTACAACATAACTAATTCTTTTTATCACAGACCAAAAGGCTACATCTAATACTCTTAACATTTTACATTTATACTTTATAATTAAAACTATACCCAACTCTATTCTAGCACTCCCACCTCTCCCAGAACCTACCTGAGGAATCTTCTCTAAATAATATAACCTCATCTAGTAACAACAAATCTGCTTATCAAGCAACATCATCTTAAACCAACTCCATTACAACAGACTCAACAACTGAGGAAAATATAATAGAATACAAATATGACACTGCTTCACCCATATATGACAAAATAACAATCACTATACACAATATACAGAGGCTAAATACAAGGCTCAAAACACAACTATGATGTGAAATTCTGCAATACACACCAGTTCCACATAATAAGTATGACTAAAACAAAGCTGACCGCATCTACATACACTAACCTACAGACCAGTAATCCTTATTACTATATATTCACTACTATAATATATTAATAACAAAAACTCAGAAAGTAAGCATAGAAACAGCAATAGCTATTACAAAACTACTTTGACTATACATTTACAACATCATTATATGTTCTAATACTGCTTTTGCAATTGATCTCTTTTTTCTTAATCACAACAAAACCTGAATTATATTAGTATATTTACTATTTAATAACAAAGACCTTATCTTTGAAATGCAACAAACAGTTATATAATAGATAGAGCAAGCTACTAAAAACAACTATTATATCATAGTACTAGAAGACTTTAACTTCAACTACAATAAATATTCTAAAAGCATTTTAGTCTTCTAGACAATGCAAACAACTAGGCATATAAGCATATTGAAATATTCTAACATTACCTTACCTATATGGTCAAGACAAAACAAACAAAGCCAAATTGACAATATATAGTTACCTATCCATCTTATATATTCCTTTACTTGCTCTATACTTCTAGCAGCAGACCTTATTATCAATAATGATCACAAAATCATTAACATAGAAAGAAAAGAAAAAAAAGAATACCAATATGATTAAATGACAACAGATCTATAGACTAAATTTGTCCAAGTAGCAATAAATCAAATTAGCAAAAGTGGTATTGCAAACTAACAGATAACAGATCTTAAAACCCTTAATAAATACTAGCATGAATTTTATACAACAATTAAGCATGCCGCATTGAGATATATACCAACTACTACAACTTTACTCAAAACCTTTTATGCCTTTTTAACCAAGACCACAACACTACACTATACTCTCAAAATAATAAACAAACTGATCAGAAAGCTATATAACAAAACAAATACAAACCTTGATATACAACAGATCAATTCGCATATCCATCAAATAAATAAACATAGTAAAGTAGCACTAACCCAATAATAGACAAGGACCTAGTAGCAAACAATATCAATATAACAATAAGCAAACTTAAAGTGGTACAAAAAGTGATTTATTATACAAGAAAGCTTGAAAACAATATCATTTATATACAAACTATAAATCAGCACATCCAAAATAAAAATGACAATTTCATTAAAAATACATCTAAAATGATTAATAGCATATTGAAGAGATATTTAGATTCGGTAATTCTTTACAATATATGTATACCAACCAATATCATTACAGAACCTCTTCAAATCAGAAATCATATACAAACTTATTATAAAGTATAGACTAAACCTAATTTCACAAATAGCCTGCTTTGGAATATATAGCAACAAAAATATGAATCAATATAAAATATATAAACTTCATGATACAAGAGTTTTTCAGATATTATTTTGATAGAAGAGCTTAATATAGCTATAAAGAAGCATCTATTAACAAAGCTACTAAATCACAAAACATTTTTAATGAAACTTTCAAGCACTTAGACAGCACTATACTCACAATATTACTCAATATATACAATGCTTGTCTGCAGCTACAACCAATACCAGTCCTATAGAAAAACAGCCGTATATATCCAATATTAAAAAACAAATCTTTACTAGACACTTAGAGTATACTAGACCTATTATACTTATAGAACACTCAAGAAAAATTTTTACATCACAAATAGACTTAACAAAACATATTCTTCTACTCAATTCTTAATACTAACAATCATGTTGTATTACCTAATACATCTACAATACTACTAATCAAAACTCTAGTACACCTATTCGAAGAAGCGAATATATATTCAAAAGAACTTTGAGTTCTATCTCAAAACATGTTTAAGACATATAATTCTGTTTATATTTTATTACTAAAGAAAGTATTACTCAGAATCAAGATAAACAAACTATTACAAACCTTATCATAGATATATTCACTAATAGACACAATATAGTAATAATTAATCATGATACTACAGAGCTCTACCCAGTACACAATAGTATTAACTAAGATGAGACTATAATGCCTCTGCTTTGCACATATACTATAACTTATTGTTAACAAGAATTACAAAAGAACATACAGATTATACTATATATACAACTGTTAAGACAAAAAACAGAACTTACAAAATACAAGCTAATCATTCAGTTCTAGCTTATATAAATGATATGACATAGATTAGTAATGAGATCCATTTAACTAAACATTCAGATATTTGCAGATGATCCAGATATTCAGATACCAATATAAGGTTACAGATGGTATATCTGAATGACAAAAATAATTAGATGATCATCTGGATAACTATCTGGATGATTATATAACAGAATGTCTACTAAAAATTAGCTAAATGATGATAATGCAAGCTACGTCAACATCTAGTAAGCGTCTTTTTTCTAATATTGAAATAATAATGAGTATATATAGAATAAATTTATAATCATCATTATTTGAATATTGTGAAAGGAAAAGGATGCACTGGTTTTAGATAATACAGCTTTACACTACTAAAACTAACTAAATTCTCTAACCAAAACACTACAACTAATACATCAATCTCTAATATTAGTAAGGCAATGATCAAGGTGTGAAAAAACTTAGTCTAAGTAATTAGGGTGAATTGGGTTTTTAGCGATAGTGTCAGAATAAAGCTCTTGATTACATCATGAATCTCTTTATTCAGAATTACAAGATTTGGTCACAAGTTCCTTTTATAATTATAAGATTTTACTTATTAGAAGGGAAAATTAATAGAACAAATGCTTCTACTTAAAGAATTTATTACTCTCAAGTTAAATACCTAATTTCTTTAACTTGAAACTTCGAACTGACCAAGTTCTCCTTATTGAAGATAGATAATAAGTGCTTATATACTTTTTTAATATATATAGAATAAATTTTACAAATTTAATTAATTTTTTCTTTCTAATTAATTTTTTCATTTTCTTCAATTTGTTTAATTTAACCAATTTAACTAATTTAATCAATTTAACTAATTTAATAAATTTAATCAATTTAAAAAATTTAAAAAATTTAAAAAATTGAATAATGATACGATGTCAATCTGCACATTGTTATTATAAGGGATAAATACAATGCTCACAATGTATATTATATTAAAGAGAAACTCAACTTGGAAAATATTTGGCCAATAATTGAGTAAAAGTTTATAAATTTATTATTTGAATAATTAGTATTGTTATTTAAATAAAATGTTGTTTATAAAGATATTCACTTTGTAGAAATTATAATAACATCTTTTCTTGCTTTTATGATTATTATAAAACTAGCAATATTATATTTGTAAATGACTTCGGCACTTGCCTGCAGTTTTGAATCCTATTGTTTAAAGCATACATATATTCAATCAAATATTGTTGTATACTAGAATTAATTAAAAGTATATGTTGTGATTTTGCATTAGTTAATAATTTTTTAGTCAAGTCAACAAATTGAGGCACAAATACTATTTTATAGAATACAAGTATGATTGATGAGTGATAATCATTCATAGTTGATTTTTATAACTAATAATTAGAACATGTTTATTCTTACTTTTATTTTAGAAAGAAAATTTTTTTAAGTTCTATTTTGAATTCAATGCACCAATTTGGGGCCAAAGCTGGTGCATTAAATTAAAGCATTTTTTTTCTGTCATTAAATATTCTGTTTTGAATTTAATATACCAATTTTGGCCCCTGAGTCAAAACTAATACATTAGATTTAAGGCTCTGTTCTATTATTAAATCTTCCATCTTGAATATGATGCACCAATTTGGGCTCTTTAGAGCCAAAGTTGATACATTAGATTCAAAGCTAGTGCATTAAATTTAAATATTTTATTTGTTATATAAAATGATTATACTATAATCTATATAGCATTATAGACAGTATGATCTTATCATCTACTAAATAAAACAGTTACTAGATATTAGATCTATATATTCTAAGCTAAATCTAAATTTGTATTGGTAAATAAATATAGTGTACATTTTCAGAATGAGATAAGTATGAAATTGATCTATGCTATGGTAATAGAATGACAAATCATATACATAAATTTTTGGCTGAGAAAGCTAAATTCACGATTGCTCTTTGATGATTATTGATTATTATTATACAAAAAAGTGCAACAAAGTTAACAATTATGCTTTCATTTGTGTAATAGTTTACTATAATAATCGAAGCAGTTGTTTTATTATACTTTGTCGATTATTACGATATTTTAAGTTTATACTTTACATTTTGTATATTAGTCTAATTAGAGTCTAATAGTAAATGTAAATAGAGAGTTGTAAAATGCCAATTGGAAGGCTTTTTTGAAAGGTTTTTAGTTTTAGTCAGTAGGAAATTTAGTAGGTTGATTAGTTGAATAGAGATATTTGTTACTTGTAGTATTTAAGACATAATAAAGAATTATCAGTTTATTATTTTTAATGCTTATGATCCTAAGTTAAATTCAGTCAGGCATATTACCAAAAATAGAAATCGATTCTAGATCGTTCTATTAAAATTTGATTGGCTTACGATCACGCTTTTCGGCTAAAATCTTTAACCTTTCACAACTTTTACAGCATATGTACGCAATTTTTAACTAG
>CAJVPZ010000525.1:0-18808 GCA_910592135.1 Racocetra fulgida | reverse complement strand
AGTAGATAATAGGTTTTTAATTTTTATAGTATTAGTTAAATACTTTTACTTTAATCTTATAAATAATTCTAATATCTAAAAAATTTTAAACTATATTATACAAGTTTACTAAAATGTATTAGTAGTGTTCAATATTACAATTATTATATTTCAAACAATTAACTAAAAACTAAAGTTAGATATATAGTTAATCTCCTCTATAGTTATACCTTTAGGATATAAAAATCATGATTATAAAGAGGTGTGATTAATATAGAGGTATTTTTTATATAGTTATAAATAATTGGTAAAAATAAATTAGTAATTATACTAATTTTGTGATTATAGAGGAGGTGACTATAGAGGAGGTTAACTGTATTAAGAGAATATAGTCAAACTCTTAGAAACCTTATGGTAACTAAAATTTAAATTTTTATATCTAACCTTTTTTTAGTCTATAACTCTACTTTAGCCTAAATATTATAGCAAAAATATGTAATATTGAATACCACTAGTGTATTTTAGTTTTTTATATTATATATTTAAAAAAATTATATTTATAAAATATATATATTTTTTTATTATTTAGTAAAAATCACAAAAAATGTTTTAAAACACAAAAAATAAAAAACATGTTTTATGCCATCTCTAATCTATACTAATATATTTTATATAATTAAATACTACTATATACTAATCTAATAAATATTTAAATAGTATTTCATAGTTTTTAGAGTCATATAATTAATTAATAAAAATGTATGATTTTGTCTATCAATAACCAAATTATGCATTTTTATTGGTTAATTATACAATTCTAAAAACTATGATATATTTTGTTTTTAAAAAAAGAAGCTTTTTTTACTTTTAATAGACAAAAAAAAATAAATTTTGCTAATATACACCTATGGTGTTTTATACCTATATATACATTATCTCAAAAACTGGCTAATTAATCGGTGTGAGGTATTTTAAGTAAAAATGTTCTATGCCTCCAAAAACCTTTCTCAAACTCTAATCCTAACTTTAATATTAACTTTAACGTAAAAAAATTGGTTAAAAATTTTATATACAAAACTTATAAAAACTTGGAAAATTTAAAAACACATAATAAAAATATATAATGGGTGCAAAACCACCATAGGTGCATTTTATAATCATTTAAAAAAATTATGTAAATAGTAAATAAAACAAATAAATAATACTTTTTGAAATAGATAGTGTTTATTTTACTGATAATCAATTTATTGACAGCCTACTTTACTAACAGTCTATTTTACTAACAGCCTATTTACTAATAGTCTATTTTACTAACAGTTAATTTATTGACAAATTTATTCTACTAATAGTTATTTTACTAATAATGATTTTTTTATTAAAGTAATTTTGATCATTTTTGTTAGAAATAAATTAGAATTAGAATTTGATTAGTGCAATTTTTTAAAAACTTATAAAATGTGTTATTATTCAAATAGTTATTAGTAAAATAAATTTGTTATTGAATTAATTGTTAGTAAAATAAATTAGTATTGAAATAATTTTTGGTAAAATAATATATATCCTTTTGAAATATTATTCTTTAAAGGAAAGTTATATTTATAATACCGTATTATATAACATCTTTTGCAATATCTCAAAAATGTACTAAGTAAATGGGTGTAAGTACTCTAAGAAAAATAATCAGCACCCCTGAAAACTTTATAAAAACTGAAATTAGGACCTATTAGAACCTTATGTCTAATATATATTGTATAATAAAAATCTCTATGTATCTTAAAACCAGACCCTAACTCTAAATAAGACATATAGGGTGTTAAAATAACATGATGTTATAAATATAATATGGTGCAGGAAGTCTATACTCAACAGTTATATGAAGTGTTTCAATTTTTTAAATGGCTATAACTTTTTATCTAAAAGGTTTTAAAAAAATCTGACTAGTAACTTTATAGAGCTATATTAGCACTACATATGTGCCAAATATCTTTTCAAAATCTTATCACTGTAATGAGTTGAAGCTTTTTGAAAATTGAAATTTTATATGTAAATTTACAAATTTATATATAAAATTTCAATTTTCAAAAAGCTTCAACTCATTACAGTGATGAGATTTTGAAAAGATATTTGGTACATATGTAGTGCTAATATAGCTTTATAAAGTTACCAGTCAGATTTTTTTAAAACCTCTTAGATAAAAGTTATAACCATTTAAAAAATTGAAACACTTTGTGTAACTGTTGAGTATAGACTTCCTGCACCATATTTCTTCTTTAAATATTTTTATAATATTTTTTATTATAATAATCTTATAATATTTTTATTATTTTTAAACTAATCTTTATACTGTTATGCGGGAAGAACGTACGTCTAAAAATCTCTACTCGTTAGGGTAAACCAGGAAAGAGTTTGCGTAATGTTCAATGAGAATACTGTAATGTCTCGAAAGAGGACGTTCGATTTGGCGGAGTCAAATAGATAGTTTATTGATTATGATGTTTTTTTGAGACCTCTTACAACTTAATAAATGCTTACACTTATATACTAATTACATATCTACATAATATACTATATTCGCTAATTATACTAACTATTCTATATATGCTATATGTGCTAGTTATGCTATTTCGGTCAAATCTGCTATTTATGCTAAATCTACTTGATATGCTATTTTCGCCAAATCTGCTACATCTGCTATATAGACTAATTATGCAATGTAAATAATTATGCAATCGATCCACCATCTGCGCCTAATGCATCATCGATCCATTCTTAATCGTTACATTTTTCTCTACTTAGTTTGTTCATTCCACGAACTAAAATAAGCTTCGGAAGTCTGCTGCCTTCATAGTTACGAAATCGGATAGAATTAACTTCTGTGTTCGGTATACTTGTTCAATTCCGTATATTTCGAATAACCAGTAAATTCTGATCGCGGCCGTATAATAGTGCTTTGTAATCTTCTTTCGATATTCGGTCTGTTCTTTCGGACTTGCTTCATCTAATAACTTCCCCAGATAGAAGCCGTAGATTAAGCTTCTAATTCTATTTTTGAACTTTTGGTTCCTTAGCTTATGTCAACCTTTTCGTTCAAAGTTTGCCTTTCATTATAGGGCGGGAGCGTGATCAGAACCTCACGTGGAGTTGCTGCTAATAAGTCATTGATTACTTCATCGATCGTATGCGTCATCTTCATTGTTGAATTTTAAGGTTTTTTTTTTTTTTGTGTGTTTTTTTTTTTTTTTTTTTTGAATATAAAAGAAAAATTTTCTTTAATTTCCCTTTTTGTTATCTTTTCCTTATTCTCTCCCCTTCTTATTCTAAACCTCCTTCTTCTCCTTTCGCTCTATTTTCTTCCTTTCTATTTATTTTAACTTTCTTTTTTTTTTTTTTTGAAGTTTTTCTCGTTTTTTTTTTTTTTTTTTTTTTTTTTTTGATTTATTTATTCTCTCCTCTCCTTATTCTACACCTTCTTCTTTTTTCCAAGCACCTTCTATATTTTGTCGTCCCTTAGACTACTTCTTTCGTTGGGCTTCCAGGTATCTTTTTAGCTGGGCTTTGTTGGTGGGAGACTTAAGAACTTTCCCATCCAACGTCCGTAATTTATAAGACCCATTAATTAAAACATTATGTATGAAAAATGGACCTTTCTATTTTGGGTTTAGTTTGTGGCTACGGGATATCTGGTGAGCCGCATCGAATAATAAAACCTTTCCACCTATTTGAAACACAGGTGTAATGTTAATACATCGATCGTATTGTTCTTTTTGTTTTACTTGTGTTGATTGTACTTGTTTCACTGCCTTATTTCGTTGATCGGGTACTTTGTTTAACAAATTAAATGTTCTCTGAATAATGGTTCCATCTAAAATATCAGGGGTATTACTGGGGTGCAGGGGCAAACGGACCTCCCTTCCATATACTAGAAAGAACGGGGTCATTCTTGTTGAACTTTGTTTTGCAGCATGGTATGAAAATAATATTGGCTGAATAAATTGATCCCAATCGACAACATGTTGTATTGTTTTTGCTAATGATTCACATAATGTTTTATTGTATCGTTCAACAAGGCCATTGCTTTGGTGATGATAGGGGGTCGACAGTTTGTGTTTGACTTGGAATTTCTTTAATAGTGCTGTAATAAGTTCGTTTTTAAAATGTGTGCCACGGTCCGATGCTATGTATTGTAGGCAGCCATGCCTACAGATCAATTGCATTGTCTTTTTCGAGTGCTCTTGCTTCGGGCCACTTCGACATATAGTCAGTGGCCACGACTATATATCTTTTCTTCCGAGGTGTTATGGGCAAGGGCCCTACGATGTCGATGCCAATTCGAAAAAATGGTGAGTCCACTTGAATAGGGTAGAGCAGTTCTTGTAGCTTGTTTTTCCCTCGATGTTGGCATGAATCGCACGTACGTACATATTCTTTGATGCTTTCGAACATTTGAGGCCAAAAATAATATTTCTAATTTTTTCGAACATTGCAGCTTGACCCATGTGTCCTCCAGTCGGATGATTGTGTGCTAAAAACAATATGGGTTCGATTTCAAACGTCTGTATGACTTTTAACCAGTTATCCTTTTCTCGTTGGTCTTTTCGGTATAATATATTTTCTTTCACTTTAAAAAACTTAGACTTCGAAATTATGCATCGTTGTTCTTGCTTATCCACGCTCAATGGTAGTTGTTGATTTAATATGTAGCGCCGTAATTGATGGTAATGTGTTGAGTCCATATTTCTTTTTTTTTTTTTTTTTTTTTTTTTTTTTTTTAATAATAATAATATGAGTGACAATAATTCAACACTCTATTTCAAGTAATATTGCTAGGGAATTCTAAAAGGAATTTTGGGGCCACTAAGTGTTCAAAAAAATAATTTGATAAGTTCAATTGTTTGATTGAAGTGAATAGGGTAAACAAAATAAGTAAGTATAAAAAGAGTCCTTATGTTAATAGTAGAGCTAAGAATGTTGCTTTCAAAAGATTTGTGGTATGAATAAAAAATGGTCTGGTGCTAAAAAAAAATGTCCAAGTGTTATAGTTAAAAAAAAATTCTGCTGTTTTCTCTTCTCTTTTTTTTTTTTTTTTTCCAATTGTTATTATTTCTTCGTGGGTGCCAGGATACCGGTTACCTGGGCTGTATTGGGTCCAGATTTTTCTTTTCTTGCGTTGTTTTCTTTCTACGTTTTTTTTTTTTTTTAATGCGAGAAAGAGCGTCTGCGTTAGAGTGTTTTCGCCCGGGACAGTGTTCAATGCTGTAATTATATGGTTTTAAACGGAGGATCCAGTGAGCACGGCAGCCTTTCAGTTTCGAAGTTTCCAACCACTTCAACGCTGAATAGTCAGTTACAACAGTAAATGGCCTATAGCCAAGATAGTGGTATAAATGTTCGATTGCCCAGATAACGGCAAGACACTCTTGTTCCGTCGTAGAATAGTTACGTTCTGGCCTTGTAAGACTTCTTGATGCGTAAGCGACAACGTATTCTTTACGATCGTCACCGACTTGGGTCAAAACGGCACCTAAGCCTACTCCCGAGGCATCGGTATGCAGAAAAAATCGTCGTTCAAATCCGGATATCGTAGGATTGGGGCCAAAATTAAGTGTCGTTTGAGAGTGTCGAAAGATTGTTGCTGATTGTTAGTCCAGTTGTATTGTTCGTCTTTTTGAAGTAATTGATGCAGGGGTTTTGCAATTGTTGCAAAATTTTTAATAAATTTGCGGTAATATGATGATAAACTCAAAAAACCGCGTAATTGTCGTATGTTGTGGGGCACCGGGAAATTTTGCACTTTGTTCACTTTAGCCTTGTCTGGTTGAATTCCATCTTTGCTAACTATGTGGCCTAAAAAATGTAGGTTTTGTAAAAAAAATTGGCACTTTTCTAAGTTTAACTTAAGACCTGCATTGCTTATTTGTTGAAATACTAAATTCAAATGGTTAATGTGTTCTGAAAAGGTATGAGAGTAAATATTGATATCGTCGAGATATACTGCGACGAATTTACCAACAAAAAGACCAAGAATTCTATCTATCAGTCTCTGAAACGTTGCCGGGCGTTACAGAGACTTAAAGGCATGACCGTAAATTCGAAGGTTCCATATTTCGTAACAAACGCTGTTTTTTCAGTCTTTTTCGTTCATTTGGACCTGCCAGTAGCTACTGACAAGGTCCAAGCTACTAAACCATTGAGCACCGCCGAAAGCTTCCAAAAGATCGTCGATGTGTGGGATAGGGTATGCATCTTTTTTGTAACTTTGTTCAAACGTCTATAATCAACGCACATTCTTAAGTTTCCGTTTTTTTTCGGCATCAACACTATAGGTGATGCCCATGGACTGAACGATTCCTTAATTAAACCTTTTTCTTTTAGCTTCTCCAATTCTTTACGCACAAAGTCTTGTTCATTTGGGGCCAATCGATACGGCGGTTGCTTGATGGGTTCGGCATCTTGGGTCTTGATCACGTGTTTCACGAGGTTTGTTCATCCAAGTTCTTCTAGTCCATTTGCAAATAAGTTCTTATTGTTTTTAAATAACTCTTTTACGCTCTCTTTATATTTTTCTTCAATATTTGTATCGTCAATGATCTTATTTAATTGTTCTTCTATTGTTGGTTTTTCATCAGCGGGTACTTTCTTATCGGTTGGAATTTCTTCCATCACCGCCAAACATACAGCCGGGCTTTCAATTTCAACTATTTTTGTATCCTTTTTTTTTTTTACAATACTTTCTTCATCGGATGATATACAATCAGACGAAAAACTTTCAAGTTCTTCAAGCTCTTCACTTTCGTACTCAAGTTCATCAAACAATTCATCAGCGTTGTCTTCATCGTGGTCACCTGATTCATCAATTTCCGGTATTTGTGCTTTTTGCTTGCCTTTATCCGTATGCATTATAGGTACTTCAAACCTTTTCCTAAATATCTGATAACTAATTTTTGTTTGTCGAAGTCTAGCATGGCTCTAGCTTTTTGGAACCAATCAGTTCCTAATAACAATGTTTCATCAACTGATTCCAAGACTTGAAGTGCCGTAGGTATTCTTACGTTTGAAATATCGATGTTGACTTTCGTAATTTTGCCTAAGGTACGTTCTCTTGCTCCTGTTGCAGTTACAACTACGGTTCTTGATTCTTCGTTAATTCTAAGTCCCAATCGGTCTGCCAACCTTTTTGTTATGATACTTACGGATGCGCCTGTATCTAATACGGCAATTACGGGATCATCACCAATTTGTATATAACATTTCGCAGCTGTGGTACATTGAGTTGGTTGAGGGTCCACAAGGTTTGCTTCTTTAGAGTTAGAGGGCCTCCTCATAACCTTAGCTACGTTCCTACGTTGATTTGGGTATTGTAGGAGTTGTCCAAACGTAGTATTTGCTTTCATGGCCAAAATATCGTTGGCAATATTGTATAGTTCGAGTTTATCAACAATCGATAGTCCACTTTTTCACCTAGGTTTACTCAAATTTTTGGAGGCAGAGGGAAGTACTTCGATGTCGTTTTTTGGAGCCATTGTTTCGTCGAAATTTAACGAAGGTGGGGACACCATCCTCTTTCTTTTACGTTCCTTGTTTTCTGCATTATTTCTGGGAGGGCGACCTCTTCGTTTTTCAGTAATTGGTTGGTCCATATTATATAGTTCTTCTACCCATACATTGTTATCGTTGATTTCTTTGGTCACTTCACAATAATTAACTTTCTTGGGTTGAGAATTCTCGTTATATTCATATTTTTGTGCTTGATTATTTTTAGGGAGGGTGCAATTTCGTGCAATATGGCCTTTCTTATTGCAGTTGAAGCATACAATGTCGGGGTTTCGTGGACGTTGGTTGCTTTGATGCCTTTGATTGGGCTGATAAGTTTTTCTTTGATTCCAATTTCTTTGTTGTGTAGCCGATGTTACCATATTTGCATAGTTAATAGACATTTCATTCATTGCCTTTATTAGGGTTTCCATATCGCTTGTAGTTCTTTGTGATTGTTACGGCGTTTGTTGGCCATAATATTCGCCGGCTTCAACTTTTTTTGCACAAGAAATTGCGGCGTCAAGCATTGTAGGGGCGGTTATGGTAACGTACGTTGCTATTTTTCTGTTTAATCCTCCAAGGAACATTCGTACAACATATGGAGTAGGTAACTTTCCACTAGTTTCAACTCTACGCAGAAGTCGTTTGAATTTTGTGGCGTACGAGTCGATTTTTTCTCCAGGTTTTTGTGTGAGGGCGTTTAATTCTATCTGCCAACGGTGGTGTCGGTCAGGTGTTGCAAAAAATGTTGAGAGTAAGTGAAAAAAACTTTCATCTAGGTTGTTTTTATCGGTCCACTTTTTAATATCTTCCTTGTTTTCTCGATACCAGTCTGCTGCTAAGTCACTGAGGTACCCAGCGGCTATCGTAATTCTTCTTTCGTTATTCCAGTTGTTTGTTGCTGCGGCTTGTTCGAATACTTCCAACCATTCAATCGGGTCTTCATCTTCTCGTCCATAGAACTTCCTGATTACTATAAGGTTCAGTTCTTTTTGTTCAGGTTTGTTAGCTGTAAGAATCCTTTTTGTTGTATCTTCAAAGGATTTGGACATTTTGTCAAATAGCAATTGTAGTTGTGTCGGGTCCATTATAATGTCTTTCTTTTCAGGTGCTTTTGCTGTCGTAGGACTTCCTTCCGGGTCTGTAAGTTTCGGTGGAGACAGTGGTCGTTTTGATCCTTGTAAGCCAAGACCGAAAGTTTTCTTTACGCCCTTAGCACTTGTGAGATTCTTTTGTTCGTTCAGTTTGGGTGATTGTAAAAAAAAAAAAAATTCTGTATTTGTAAAGTTTTACGCTTTTTCAGCTGTAAGTTCTAAGATTTTTAAAGTTTTTAGTAATAAGTGGATTCGTGTATGTTTGAAAAAATTGAGAGAGAGATGGAAAATAAAAATTCTATTTTCTTTAATTTATACGAATTTTCCAAGTGTGTTGCTTTTGCTATGACGATATGTTTTGGGTATCAATGGTCTTCAACGATTTTTGTCCTGAAGTTTGATAGTTTTTCACGCCAAAAGTCTGTCACTTTGATAATTTTTCTGATGTATATGTTCTATTTGTTCAAGTCTTTCACTTTTTTTTTTTTTTTTTTTCGGGTTATGATATAAGTATCCTATTGTTCTATTTTAAATGCTGATCTTTGTGACAGACTTTGCTTAATGCTTTGTTGTATAATCATCAATCCCTAGAGTTTATTTCGTCACTTCTAATTCCACTTGTTGTTTGTTTGTCGATCCCTTCGATTAGACTTTGAATTACACTTGCATTATGTAGTTGCTGATTTATCTTCTTAAACACTTTGTTGCTTATTTTTGTTCCAAAAAAAAAAAAAAAAAAATGTTGCTGGACCAGTTTCTTTTACTACGTCGATTTTCGAGTAATTCCGAAAACTTGTTTTTCTTTCTTTCGGTTATTTCCTACAACCGTATTACGTCAGGGAAGTATTCTCAAATACTATTCTTGTTTTAAAATCTTTTGGTGCTTCGTCCTTAAACTTTATCTAACTAATTGTCTCGGCTTTTTCTTCTTAAGCTTCAACTTTTACAATTGCTTTTGTTGTTCCGGCTTTGGTCTTTTCTTTGTAACTCTGACTCTTGCTTGTCTTTAGCCGTTTAGTCTTCTTAATGTCTTTAGTTTACTCATATCTTTAGAGTATATACGTTTATTGTTCCGTAGTTTACTTCTAATTTCCTAATATCTTTCCCCAATATTCGTGCCTTCTCAATTTTCTTTATATCAAGGGGGGAGATATGGGCGTATCTCACAGTCACCACCAAATGTTATGCAGGAAGAACGTACGCCTAAAAATCCCTACTCGTTAGGGTAAACTGGGAAAGGGTTTGCGTAATGTTCAATGAGAATACTGTAATGTCTCGAAAGAGGACGTTCGATTTGGCGGAGTCAAATAGATAGTTTATTGATTATGATGTTTTTTTGAGACCTCTTACAACTTAATAAATGCTTACACTTATATACTAATTACATATCTACATAATATACTATATTCGCTAATTATACTAACTATTCTATATATGCTATATGTGCTAGTTATGCTATTTCGGTCAAATCTGCTATTTATGCTAAATCTACTTGATATGCTATTTTCGCCAAATCTGCTACATCTGCTATATAGACTAATTATGCAATGTAAATAATTATGCAATCGATCCACCATCTGCGCCTAATGCATCGTCGATCCATTCTTAATCATTACAATACCAAAACTTTTTTTTTGTTTTTTTTTAAATTTTTCTTTATAAAGTACTATTATAACAGTATATATTAATTTTAAAATATACAGTATTTTTAATATTTATTTAAAGAATTGTTAATGCCACTCCTATTTTTGTTAATATTACTCCCATATAATTAAAGTTGATTTCTGAACTTAGTCATATGACTCTGAATAAAGAGATATAAATTCAAAATAGCATATATACAAATTACTATTTTAGTTTTAAATACTAATTTACCACCCTTTATAGTATATCTCATGTAATTTTTTTACTAATAATTTTAAGAGATTCTGAGCAGTTTATGTAGCCAAATTATGGTAGTTATACTAATATTTATATTTATACAACTTCTATATTCATCATTTTACTATATATAAAATCTAATATATTTAAAGCAAACAAGTTTATTTAATAGACAAATTTAAATATAACACTAGTTTAAATTTATAACTAGTAACAAGTTTGTGCTATTATACAAGTTTATATATACTAATTAGATATATTAAGACAAGTTCAACAATTGTAACCAACTTGGTGGTATTTACTATATTGTCTTAACTATTTTTCAATATATTCAAATTTATATTATTTTTTTAGTTTTGTTTTTTGCACCAACTGGTCCTTCTCATAATTTACTAACAATTAAGTTCTCTAAAATAACAGAAGGAGTATTTACCAACTCTTTTAGTTAAAAATAAATAACAACTTGTTAATGTGGTGACTAATATTGATATTTTTGTATAAGATGTTAAAGAAAAGATTCAAAATTAGTATAATTATTATTATTAAGATGTGTAGATTCTAAAAATTTTATACAATAGCTTTGAATCCACTAATGTTTATAAATATCAGCTTACTGTAATGCTTGGTTAGTTGCTAGATATTCATTAATTATATGTGAACAGAAGAGTTTTATCATTGATTTAAAAATTTTAGTACAAGGCTTTAAAGAAATATTTAGGATAATATTTGATACTTTAATTAACTAATTGTGAATTTTATTTAAGATGAAAGCAGAAACACAGTATAGAATAGGTTTGAACAAAGAAATCTGGTATATATGTTGTATTTTCATATATTGAAAAGAAATTGTTATACAGATTTCTCTTGTCTGAAACTTTATTTGTAATACAATTTTCAGTATGATGCATATAGTTTATAACCAACATCATGTGACTAAAGATAGCAAAATTTTAAAAAAAATTTATTATAAAAATTTTTGTTTTACATAAAAATTAGCCAATCAAATTTTAACAAAATATAAATTTTTTAAAAAATTTATATTAGTAACCAAAATTTTAAAATATATAAAAATATTTTAACTAATAATTTTAATTCTATTGAAGCAAAGAAAAAAAAATCTTTTTGTAATAATATGAATATTCTATAAAATAGGTGGGCAATATAAGAAATAAGCTTTGCTAATGATTAGTAATCATTAATTTTTAATATTAGAGTTGCGAAATTTGCAGAGTTTGCCTACCTATTCTATAAAACATTCAATAATTTAATATAAGCTTTAAATAATTGATTTACAAAAAAACAATTTTATTATAATATTAATATTATTAGATATAACTTTTTTTTATTTTATATAGTTATAACAAGTTACATGATATTAGTTTTAGGCTACATGCACTATACACTGACTTAAGATCACCTGAATTGAGATTACAATTTTTTTATTGTTATTATTATAATTTATAATATTAAAGTTTAAATCATTTACTATTTATACCAGTAAATAACTCTAAACACCTTTTAAAAGCAGTGTATACAGCTTCTACTTATAAAGTTACTGTATTACTAAGTTGCAAATAATGATTGGTTTAGGCAGAAACAAAATGCTCCTTGTGTTGTATTAAGGTTTCTTGAATATATTTTAAAGCTTCAAGTTTGTTCATATAATATTTTAAAAATTCATCCCATTTGGTTGTAAATTCTTGTTTAGTATTCGATGTTACTACCACTTACCACATTTTTATAAATTTGAACCAATTCTTATTTGTGATGAAATGATGCTTATACTTAGCCAGAATATTCTTATTTATGTGCCATATATATAAGATATGTTGTATACTAGGAAAAACCTTATTGATAGCCTTCATTAACACTAATTCCCTATCTGTAACAATAACATTCAGACAAGTAGATCTATTAAAAATCTTTAACACACAAGTCAAACTCCACTTATAGTCAGCTTCTGTTTTATTACTTAGAAAAGCAAAACAGAAAAAATGTTGTATTAAAACTTGACACCCCAACAACATTCATTAGAGGCATTTTATATCTATTCCTTTTGTATATATAATATATTAATAACATAGTAGAATAGGTACGTGTTAATGCAACAGAGATTCTATGGGCAAAGAAGAGATATATTACATGATTTTGGTGGTCACATTGATATTCAAATTCGAAGTCAAAGCCTTGTAATTCAAATAGTTTTACCAAAACCCCTCTTACAGATTTGTTGTTTTTTATTCAAGCTAAATTTCTATTAGAATGGATTTTTTATAATTGTAAAAAGTTATAACACTTTAAAGTTTGTGTTTCAAAAATTTGGCGTTTAATATACAAGAAAAATTGCATATATGTATTTTTGACAAATCAGATTATATAGTTCCTGATGTTTTTATGAACATTATAACGTGATCATAAACCGAGCACAGCCATTGCGATTGCAAATCAATCATCGAATTTAACCGAATTGAATTTACATATAATTGAATTTCAGTTAATATTTAAGCTAAATCGGGTTGAATTTAAACCGAATTTAATCGAGTTACTGTATGTGCATGCATATCTTTTGTTTTTATTAATAATTTTACTTCTGATGTAAAATTTGTAATTATAAATGTACAAATTCGTGTAACATGTTTAATGAGACAACCGATATATACATATGTTGTGGAAAGATATATTACTAAAAGGTAATCACTAACATAGTTCTAATTGAAATTTGGCTTATTTTTTGCATTTTGATTTGGAGCTGAACCATTACAATTTTTTTTTTTTAAGTTTTTCCACTCAGCGCCGGGAATTTATCATTACCATTTTCGTCGTTATCCTCATCTCCATCATCCTCATCGTCATCGTCTTCATAGTCATTATCCTTATCATCATTATTCTCACCATCATTATTCTCATCATCATCATTATTCTCATCGTCATTATCCTCATCATCATAATCCTCACCGTAATAAACCTCATCGTAATAATTCACATACTCAAGTTCTGCATGCAACCGATCAAGATTTTCTTCAGCGAAAGAGTCACCCAAATCAGCGGCTTTTGAATACAATTCTAAGGCTTGATGTTTGTCCATTTGGACACCGATTCCTTTTTCAAAGCATAATGCGACACCATTTATTCCACCTGCATTACCACCTTTAGCGGATCTCAGATACCATCGAAAAGCACTTTCTTCATTAATATTAACACCAATCCCTTTCCTATAACAACGCGCAAGATGACACATCCCAACATAATCACCAACTTCGGCAGACCTTTTATAACATTCGAATGCCTTCTGCTTATCACATTCGAGTATGAATCCATTTTCATAATGATATCCAATTTGAAAAAGTCCACTTCCATTATTTCTCTCAGCGGCTTTTTGATACCATTTTAATGCTTCATACTTATTCATATTGATTCCAATTCCTTTGTTATAACAATGGCCAACATGGCATATGGCAAGAGAATCTTCTTTTGAGGCAGCTTCCATATACCGTTTGAATGCTTTATGGTAATCTTTAGGTGTTCCGACAGCGTAACGATAACAGTGGCCAAGAAAAAAAATCGCTCTGACGAATCCCATGTCAGCAGCTTCTTGATAACATTGAAATGCTCTAAACTTGTCTTGAACAACTCTTTTACCATGCTCATAGTTATAACCTTCCCAAAATTTTATTTCGGCGAAACCCATTTTTTTTTCAAAACAAAATATCAGATATCACAAAGTATTGTAATTAATATATATCGATATGTACAAATTGAGAGCATACTACGTATATATTTTTTATACGACGTATAAAATTTATATTGATTGTACAATAAAAATTGAATGACTTAACGATTACAGGAGTAAATGACTTACGTCTCAGAGGTATCAGAGTGTTACCAACTAACAAGGGGTGAGAATCATTTCTGGATTCTAAAATCAATGACTGAATCTCAAATAAATATTTGACTCATCAATATGTTCTAAACCTGTCTTACAGCTAATAATGCATCAAAATTATAGTACTGTAAATATTTGACTCATCAATATGTTCTAAACCTGTCTTTCAGCCAATAATGCATCAAAATTGTGTAAACAGTATTTTTAAAATGCTATACGTAGCATAAGATTTTTTTTTTCACATACGTACATACGTACGTACAGTACCATTTCTAACAATCTAATTGGTTGACAGAATTTATATTATTACGCTTTTCAAAATGACGTTTACCGATTTCAATATAAAGTATAAATATAACTGATAGAAAATGATTATAGAAAATTTAGAATCTTGGTATGTTTCTCGATTATCATATCATTATACTGGAATGCGTAATTTTATATATGTAGTTGCGCGAAACCAAGAATGGGGAATGGGGAATGTGTTGTATAAGATTTAAAAACAAGCCTTAAAGTTGAGTAAATTATAGCTTGTAACTCATTACAAGTATTTTTAGACTTATGCATATATCGTAGAAAACTTTATTAACGTACTGTACTAATATAGAAAACAAAGTCATGAAGAAAAACCATCGAAGAATCGTACGTACGTACGTACATACATTATTTCATTCACACATTAAACCATACTATTCGCTGCACTCCATTTTTGGTACACTATTTGTTACACTCTGTTTTGGTTTTGTATGTATAAATATACTGTACTATTTTTGTTTATTAATATTGATTTTTATTTTTATTCATACTAATTTAAGTAAATGAATATTAAGAAAATTTGAATAATCAAAGTGTTTAAAATGAGCTACTTATGTTCATGAATAATTAATTTAATTTGCATTAATTTATTTAAATAATTTGTGTTTACAATAATCAATATGTACTCATGTGTATCAATATTACATTCATTGATTAAAAGGATAGAAATTTATGTAATATAACGATAACATTGTAATACTTATGTGTTAGATCATTTTTTACCATAATTAACAGACCAGCTTAAACTACAGCCTAATCCTGACTTTAACTCTAACCTTAACTCAGGCCAAAGCAAGTTAATTTGAGGCACAAACAATAATACGCAAATCGATAACCCAAAATAAACAGTACAGGTAGAGCCGTAAATAAAACAGGTAAAAACAAGGTATAACCTGCACGTATTACAAATTTAAAAGCCACGATAATAACGATAACGATAAAATGGTAAGTTTCGCGTTTAAATCGATAACCAGACAAGGAAATTAGACATATTATTACAATATTACGTATAACGTTTCTCTGCACACAATGTCTAATTAAAAAGTATAATTTTTATTGTAATAAAATTAGGGTTCGCATGGGCCGGACTGGGTTGGGTATTTCGAAGTCCAGATCTGGATTGGATAGATCCAAACCCATCCCATGACCGCATGGTACAATCCATGGATCCAAATTACATAAGCTGTAAAAAACAATTATTAAAATAAACTCGACGCCAATGATAAGGATACATAAGGATAACGATGATGACATCTATAAATTTGCCAATCAGAGGACTATCCATGCTATGATTCTTGATTTGACCACCAAATCGGGGGGTTTTTTTCTTTTTACGTATTATTTCACTAAACAGTGTCTTAAGCAATGTCTAAAATTCGAATATGCGGATCCCATAAGTTGCCTGATTCATTAAATCAGGCAATTTGATGGATTCGCATATTCGAATTTTAGGCACTGGTCTTAAATAGGGATCCGCATGAATGGACTTGCCCGGGCTTGGGTATTAATATGGACTTTTGCATTAGACCTGGTCTCAAAAATTAGGCGCCTCCCCAAAGTGCCAGTGACGTAAGCATGGCGCAATATTGAATTACGTACGTACGTACAATCATTATCTAAAAAAAAATGTGAACCAATAAGTTGCACTAGTTTGTCTTACGTCACTGGACTTTGGGCCCCGGCTGAGTCCGAAAATTCGATCCATATGAAAATAGATCGAGTTCAAAATATTCAAGTAATTCTATAGATAGTTCATATTTAAGCTGATTGTAGAATTTCGTCATCGTTATCGTCAAAATTAATTTAATAAATAAGTTTGTTACAGTTTATACCATTTGGATCATAGAAAATTTTCATATGGTTGGCCTATTAATTTTAAATTTATACAATTTTAAGTACTTTTTTTTTAAAAAAATAAGACTACAAAGAAAATATATATATATATATATATATAGCAAGATTTATTTAGCTGTAGGACTCCACTATTGAAAATAATCAAAATCTTTTTTTGTTTTAGAAAAATTAGCATAATAACAATTTCTTAAAAAATAGATAGATAGAACTAGGTAAAACAAAAAAGAAATTTTGATTATTTTCAAAAGTGGAGTCCTACAATTATAATAAATCTTTCTATATACTTTATTTATTTATTTATTTATTCTTTATAGATTATTTTGTTTTTTAAAACAGTACTTTGTAAATATTGTAAAATTAAATAGACTTAAACTGCCAATCATATGAAAGTCATCCTATGACCATTTGGATCCATGAGCCGACCATGGTACTATGCGGTTATGGGCTGGATTTGGATTTATCCAAACAAATATAAGTTGGACTTGGGTCTGTCCAAACAAATATGGGCTGCTTTTAGATCTAAATACAGAAATACTTGATATAAATATGGAAGGATAAAGTCACAAGATAGTGTTATCCAATCGGATGCACGTGACTTATCTCCCAGATCCCAGATATCGACATGAGTACATCAATGTATTTTTACTTTTTAAAACTTTGAACGAAGATATCTCGCCAACGATCTATACAAATTCGATGACCTTTTTTTTATTTAATTCTACGAACTTGTAGAATTAAAAAAAAAATTTCATAGAATTTTCCTTGGTGGTTGCTGAGATTTCTACATTTAAAATATAAAAAATTTTATCTCATTTTAATTCGTTACAATTTTCACGAAGATATCTTAAAAACCATCTAAGCAAATTTGGTGAACTTTTTTTATTTTAATTTTACAAGTCTGTAGAATTAAAATAAAAAAATCTCATCGAATTTCTTGAGTGATTAAGTTTTTCTTGCTTTTAAACTTTGAACGAAGATATCTCGACAATCATCTAAAAAAATCGATAAACTTTTTTTTTTTAATTCTACAAGTCTGCAAATTGAAAAAAAAACAAGTTCATCGAATTAGCTTAAATTGTTGTCGAGATATCTTCGCTCAAATTTAAATTTCTTTATCCATACTTCTATTTAATAGCATTTTAATTATTACCAAACAAACTTTGAACGAAGATATCTCGACAACCATCAAAGCAAATTCGACAAACTTTTTTTTATTTTAATACTACAAGTATATAAAAAAATTCATCAAATTTGCTTTGAAGGTTGATGAGATATCTTCGTTCATAGTTTTAAAAGTTAAAAATTCATTTGCTTTGCCGATAACGGATATAAGTTACGTGCATGCTGTGTCGAAATATTTCCCCAAGTATCGCACACATCACTTACTATTAACCCATATTCTATTCCTGGTAAGGCGGCTAATTTTTAAGCAAATGTGATACACTCTTACCTTAGTTGACCATAAAGAAAATCTAACGCTAATACATTTCGTTTTTTTATTTAACGGCTAATTACAGAATTAGTTATATGAATTCACCTGTGGAACTTGTACAATTTAATATATTAGAAGATACAATTAATTACGCTGCAAAAGGTGTGACCCATGATTTTCGTGATAACGATAGTGAAAAGTTTTAGAGATTCTAGATGTCCATATTTATTTGAAATCTGAAAATTACTTGATTTCTAGTGATTTTACATGAATTATGATCCGCAGTTTTGCAAAACGCAATAAACAAAAATCATGTTTAGAATCTAATATAGCAATTATACAACAAAGAGAATTATTGCAATTTATACAATTTTGTATCAAAAAAAGAAAAAAAAAACACTCGATTGTTAGGTTGTTCTGATTTCTTAAGCTACTCCGATACCTGAATATACAGTATCGGAATAGTTTTAAAAAATTAGAAATCACCTAACAATTGGGTGATTTTGTTTCTACAAAAGTTGTAAACCGCAATAAACTGCTCAGATATCTGAATATGAAATTACTATATCGGTGTTGTTTAAGAAGTTACCTAACAATCAAGTGTTTTCTTCAAAATTTTTGCAAATCGCAATAAAGCAATTATTATAGAATCGATTCTTACTCATAATTCCAACACTTCAATATATTCTATTGGTAATTAGAATAAAAAAATCCAAGTCAATGATTGTCGATTATGATTATATAACGATTGAATATACAAAAACAGGAGAAACCGTCCAAATATAGATATGATTTTCATTCTCCGTTACACAGATCACTCATTGTATCGACCAGTCA